>VWZL01005941.1:218316-302200 GCA_013396915.1 Stercorarius parasiticus | reverse complement strand
ACAGGCGACAGGACAAGAGGAAGCTNGAGGAAGCTGCCTGAAGTTGCACCAGGGGAGGTTTAGACTGGATATTAGGAAATATTTCTTCACTAAAAATGTTGTCAAGCTCTGGACCAGGCTGCCCAACGCAGTGGTGGTGGAGTCACCATCCCTAGAGGTACTTAAAATATGTGTAGATGTGGTGCTTAGGGATGTGGTTTAGTGGTGGACTTGGCAGTGTGAGGTTTACAGTTGGACTTGATGATCTTCAAGATCTTTTCCAACCTAAATGATTCTGTGTTTCTATGATTCAGGATTAAGGCTGAGATACTCAGCATCTTTCCCTTGGACTTCAGTGGCATAGCGGTAGAAACTGGGGGAGGGTGGATAGTATCCACCGTAGAAGAGGACTGAGGACTGATTAAGAAAAGCGGACATGTGTAAGTCCATGAGGTGCCAAGAAAGCTGGCAATTTCCAAAACCACCAGGGTCAAAGCCTGGTGGCCAGCAGTTCAGTTAATAAGTAGCAGCCTCAGGGATGATATCGGGACTGATACTATTTAACATATCTTTTCCCTACAAACAATATAAACCAAATACAATTTTCAGCAAGAAAATTAACCGTAGCTTTGTATATTCTTCTGGTGGAGTATAAAATTCTTGTTTTGATAGCTAAGATAATGCAATTGGGGGGCAGAGGAAGGGAGTAATTTGTGCAGGTTGATGCAGTTTGGATACATAAATCTGAATCGTTCTTGGAAAAAATAAACAAGCTTTGAATTTTCGAAGCAGCAGCCTTAATGCTCTGACTAAGACTAGCCAAACCTAAAGCATTGAAGCCTTAAGAATGAAATAAATTGAAAGAAAATGATACAAAATTTCTAAGCTTTATCAAAGAAGATTATCTGAAAGGAAGACATGAGGAAACCCAATTAAAATTTAGTATTAAATCTTTTAATTTACCATCTATAGAGGTCAGTATAACCTAAAGCGTTATGAATAGGAGTTTATATATTATTGGTAGTTTTTCTGCAGGCCTTCAAAGTACATCTTTTGCACAGTTTTGGACAATTTGACCATGAGCTGAACTACGTGTTCATTAGTAAAGACATTTTAAAATGAAGGTAAACTGGCAGAGAGGCCAGCTGAGTATGTGACTGTGGGAGGGTTTTTTGGGTTTGGTTTTGTTTTTAATTATTATTTGTGAGAGCAGAAGGCTCCACAGCAAGAGCTTTTCTGACTTGAAATTATAATTTTTAATGATGGGAGAAAGGACGTGTATCCCTGAATGCCTGAGAGCACCATAAGTCTTCTCCAAGGAGCCCTGTTGTTACAAATTAGCTAAATTCTGTATAAGTAGAAAATATGCAGGTTAATTATGTTCAGTGACTGTGTTTCTCTTAGTAGTAATGTGAAGTAGTCTGGTATCTAGGACATGACTGCGTAGGGCTTTTACAGCAGTAGCTGAAAAAAGGAGAAGGACAGGACCTGCAGTTACCTAGAGTCTCCTTGGAAATCTACATTTCAATGGGATATTATTTTAATATGAAAAGATACTATGTTTTTGTGGACACATGTCTGGGAATGAAGCCTACAGTAGTATATCAGCTTACCGCTTCCCTGCCAACAAACACATGCCTGGAAGCCCTGCAGAGCCCTTGCCGCATATTATTAACACCATAGGAAGAGTCTGGAGCCTCAACGGAGAAGGGGAGAGTATTGTGTTAGCTTTACTTCTTTCACCTTTTTGAGCTTTCTCTATCAATTTTGTTTGTGTTTATTTCTCTTCAGACTGCACGGAGGGAATGGAGGAGCTCACTGTTGGTGTTTTATTCATACTCTCTTAAATTTTCAATGTGGGAAGTGGCAGCTATGCATTAGGCATCTGTGTAATGAAAGCAGCTGAAGAAATTCTGCCTGTCTCGAAAATGCAAGCATATGTCTAAAGACTCCTGATCTGTGGGTTAGTGGTAACAATTGTGACTACGACATGGAACCATCATTTTCGAGTGAGACTACTATTACGTTGTCAGTAATATTTAATTATTGCACGCGATGGTGTGTGTTTTGGAGACAGTATTCAAAGGTCCCACTACACTGAAATAACATTCTTCACTGTAAAGCACATCCTTTTCAATGAACCATGTCACAGGCTGTTTTGAGTTGTTCCTGAGTTGCAGTTTTTCAGTGTATTCATTTGAATTTCACTATTTAATTTGAATCTGTTGCCAACAGTTATTTCAAGTAAGTTTTATGGGAGAACAGAGAAATAAAATTTCAGCAACTTTCTTTGCATATATTTTATACTGCCTTAATTTTCTGATTATGGAAAGTAAAAATATAAATATAGTTAGTATACATATTTCTGTATGCTACATTTTAAGGAAGAGTTATTAATAAGTTTTGCCAAGAAGTATCAGTCACTCAAGAACTTATGTTCCATTCTTTCAAAAATGATACTTAGTTTTTAATTTTGCTTTTCATTACGTGTGTGTTAGGAGATACCTGGTCATCATTCTTGAGAATCAGTTAATTTTCTGTATGAGCATACGACTAAATCTTTATTTTGGAAATCCTTTAAAATACATCTTCACCCTGTTGTGCATGTACACTGTCCTCAGCTTTGTTGCTATCTTCCAGTATTAACTCTTTGTTGTGTTGTTGCATTATCAACTCTACTGATTCAAAAATCCTGTTAATGATTTCCCAGTGTTTCTTCATAATGTTCATTTTATGATATTCTCAGGGTAAAATCTAATTCAGGTGTCACAGTTGACAGTATAATTAAAATAATTCTGTAGTAGTGCCATATAAGGACATAAAATCAGTGGAAAATAGGACAAGGAAGTATGTTTCATAACACACAATCTTCAGCTTCTTTGATGCATTCTTCATCCAGTCTTTTTCACTGAAGAAATGGAAAGTGAAATCTGGAAGACTTGTGGCTTTCATTTTAGAATCAACTACAAATGTGCCTTTCCTTTAAGCACTGGACCAAACTGTTAGCAATGGGCAAAGGATTGTCATCTACATTTTTATATAGTTAGAGTAGATTTATGCATATGTATTTTTTAATATTACCTCTGATTGATACCTTTTTTGTACAAATCTAAGGTCTGTGCTAATATGCACCCCTCCAAACAAACAAAAAAACCCCAAACCAACCACATCTAACCCCACAACAATTGACGAGATCTTTTTGTTAAATAGTTATATATGGCTCTGATGACCTCCTTTGCTGTGTGTGTCATTTGAAGCTGGCACATCTGTGCAGACAGGCAGCACCTACACGGAGAGGGAGACTTGTGTGACTCATCTATTAGTAGTGCTCACATGCCACTGCAGAGAAGGCCACAGCAGAAAACTTTTAAGGGGTCCTAAGTTCATCTGTTTGACTGCAGGGTTAGCACCATTGATGGTGATGATGGAAGTATCTTGTATCCACTGCATTACCTTCATTTCTGCTTTTCTCTGTGGAGTTCATACTGTTCCAGTTGCTCTGAATTTTAGTAGCTGTCTCTGGCATGATATAATTATTTTCTTTCATAAGGAACCTGAGACTGGTGATGGATTCTGTACCTGTCACCTAGTCTGTGTCTGTGGCCATCAGAGACCATACTGACATTGTTAAAATCTTTACTCTGTCATCCTAGGTAGGTTGTTCAAGGTCTGCCAGGGAGATGCCTGAAAATTCAGATTGAATGGGAAGCCTGCATGAGGACTGTAGTTTAAACTAGAAGCATTCATTGTCTTCTGTGAGAGTTTTTGAAATAGTAGTTTTACTAACTCTGAGCATAGTGTGAGGCATATGTATTCTTTCTTTTATTTAATGGAAGGAGAGAGAAATTTCAGACTAAATGCTATTTATTTAATACAGTATTAGGGTAGTTGGCAACATGGTCAAGAACTCTTAACAGGGAAGTAGCTCAGTTCCTTTTCATATGAGTGTGTGTGTGTTTTCACCTTGTCTGTTCTTTCATATTCAGTTTTAAATGGAATTATCCAAGCTTTTATTTCCATCAAACTCTGCATTTACCACTGGTAGGTTTTCACTGTTTCTTGAACACATCATTAGCATCTGCTTTGCTGTACTGTTGATGTGATATGTGTTTGTCTCAAAAGATTATGTTCTTTTAACATAACCAGATCAGTTCAGATGCATTTTATCTTATGATGCTGGAAGTAGCTATAAAATTCAGTTATGGAAGAAAAGTCCTTTCCTCTGGGAATATAGAAGAAAGGTTTAAGACATCAGCATTTATTCAAGATCTTAATAGAGTTTGAAGGCTCCTGAGTTTTCCTTTTTTCTCTCAGCCACCTCTTTTTAATCTGTTTGGATTTTCTTATAAATTGTTTCCTGTTTTCCTATAGCATCTTTCCATCTTGCAACACCATTGTGGAAAAACTCCACATTCTCTTGAAAAATATCTTGACTGTCTTGAGCACCTTGGAGTACTCACAAGCTTCTGCTGGATTGCCACAGGTTGTCTTGGGTGCCACAATGACCAAAACAACAGGAAGGTTTCTGTTTAGGAATCACTATTAGGCTAAATTACGTTCTGAGGCTCTTTAGGGTTGTATTTTGACCACTCAAATGATGTTCTGATATGAAGACATCAGACGAGAAAATATGTACCCTTCTCTCATAAATTCTTAAAGATGCCCCATTGCTACAATAACAAAATCATTTATTTTGCAATAAGCAGGCATTATAAGAAATTTCACTAATTTTGTGTGGTTTTATGGCAGTGAAGAAGCAGAAGATCTGAATATCTTAATTAAAAAAAGAAGAAAATTCATAAGGTCCATGAATTTCCACCTCTTGCATCCCGAGATGAGACTGATACTTGGCAAGAATTGCTGATGAAGCACAATAGGAAAACCAGAATGCCTCCCTGGAATATGGACCTTTTATGGAAACTGAGAAGCTAGAAGGAAACTGTCAGCTTGTTTCTGTCCTCCAGCTAACCCTCCGTATATATATTGCCAACATTGGACCTCGCAGGAAGCGCACGGCTAATTCAAAAAGCTTTTCTTCTTGCTTCAAGCTCTTGCTGGTGAAGTGGGCGTTATAATAGTTCTTCAAATTACCAGTGTTCTACCACTGAGCTAAGTCTTTCCTTCTGGTTTCTTAAGCTAGCAGCACCCATGTAATTGTGAATTAAAAAAACCCAAATAAATAAATGGGGGGCGAGGGGCCATGCAAACCCTGAACTTTACCAATATGGCAAGAAGACACAGGAAACCTGCAAATGTATTTTAGCAGTTGCTTATTTGAAATACCTCCTTTTTTTTTTAATGAATTGTTTAAAACAATTGAGCTTTTTATAGGTTATTACATTACACTTCAATGCTTTATCAAGTAACCAAGAGTCAACAGTTTTGCTTTCTGCAACTTGCCCTGTTCAATAAAAAATAAATAAAAAATAATATTTTATTGAAGTGAAATGTATAGTTCACACTTCAGCTAGTATCCAGCACTGTAAACCCAATTTAGTTTTTCAGAGATTTCACGGCAGAGGTGGTTGTTGCAAATGGTCTTCAGGAGGTGAAAAAGTTTATTTTTATGACACACTGCATATTACATGCAAAGTATTCAAATGAAAGAATCTGACTTATGTCAGACGCAATTAAATATGCTATTAAAATTTAAAAGAAACAGAAATGGCTTGTTGCTTGTAAATGTGCAGTGTTTATAAACCTTAACTCTTTTGGTATGCATGCTTATCCCAGGCAAAAAGGAAGAAAATGTCTTTTGGGAATCACCTTTTAGACTGAAGCATTTTAACTGTGCCAGTATGGTGTTGGGGAAAGTGCAAGTTGTGGGAGTTTGGTAGATGCCCTGAGAGCAATATAGGGCTCTTACACTTTCGATGTTCCTCAAAATAAAAGCATGTAATTACTTGGCTAGTTGGAGTTAATGCTTAATTGATTTGCTTTATCAGGCATCCTACAGTGATGTTTGCCTGAAGAGGAGGAGCAGATTTAGGAATTTAAAGGTCCCTAAGTCCTTCTTTCCAACTTAACTTGCATTTTCTTGCTTCCGCGTACACAAAGGGATGAAGTCTGTTCTCTCAGTCTCGTATGACAGCTTCTCCGTCAGTAGATCTGTCATTGTTCTTCATTGGCACTTATTTCTTCAGATATTTCCTAGTTGTTGTAGGTCTTTACTAGTTAGTAGAACTAAAAAAGGCTGGAAAATGAACTAACGGCATAGTCAGGACAGGAATATTGATAGCGTAGTCCTCAATACAAACATATTCTTAGTTACTGGGGAGATAATCCACCATCTTCCACTACTCTGCATTATCTGGTCAGTGAGCCTCTGACAGGCAGGTGAGAGGTCACTGCAGTCTCTGAAAGAGTTCTGTATTTCCAGGTAGGATGGAGAATGATCTGAGCAGTGCCAGGAAGTTAAGGACAGAGGTAAATCCTCTCATCCCTCTCAGGTGTGTATTTGCAAAGAAATATTTAGTAGTAATGTTAATTAACATCATTCATATTTAATATTAATCTGACCTGAGAAATTCCAAAGGGATTATTTATAGATATAGGAAGATGCGATTTATTCTTCACTGTGCAAACAGTAAGAAAATACAATATTTTTTTTGGGGGGGGGGTATATATTCCCTTCGTTATGGTCAAGAGGCCATAAAGATCAAGAGACCAGTAAGTTGCAGGCCTGGCAGCTTAATGAGACGAGTATTTTCCATATGTTTTAGATCATGGACCATAGGTACTGATACTAGTAAGGTACTGATTCATATACCTAGTAAAAGGAAGCATAAGAGAAAAGCTTTATACTAGGAAGTTTTCCAATCATTTAATCATATACTTTTAGGTTTTATATATAAAACAGCATCCATTGTATTACTGTCCATAATTTATTTTAATTACAGCTAATAACTAGTCAAAAGAGAGCCAATACAAAACACGTGAGACAGAAAATATTTTAATCTGTAAAATTCCTTGCCTTGTGTTTCCTACTAACCTCCCCTATTCTGCAGGTGCCTTGATGTTCCATTCCCCTTTCTGCTCTCCTCAGCAGCTCTGGAGTGGCTTATGAGGTTGTTGCCGTGTTTGTTTATTGGGGTTTAGTGCTTGTTGTCCAAAAATGATTGCTCTGCTCATGCTGATAGAACGTTGTACTTATGGTCGTTTCCCGCCAGAAGTGTGCCAAGTCTGGACCTCTTACCTCCAAGATCAGATGTGTTCAGTTTAAGGTGGTGGAAGCAGGCAGGGGTTGAATGCTGTAACATTATGGAAAGTAAAAATAGAGGTAGCTGAACACCAAGCCGTAATACAGCTGCTGTGATAACAGATGCAATTCTCACACTCTAAGAGTGAGTCACAGAGGCAGAAAGCATTTCTTGGTTTGAGGGACAAACAGAAGTGAATACTAATCCACATTTTTTTATTTGCCCATATTCTGAAATAACATCCAGAAACATCTGGAATAGAACAAAAAGGTCGGTTTGTGCTGATACAGTGATACAAGCCATGGTATTCTAAACTGGCAGGTGGAGAGTGCTTGTATGTTCTTGTTGCTACATTTCATAAGCAAAGATTTGTTTTGAGGATTTAATGACATTTCTATCGACAGGAGAATGAACACTTTGCATTTCTAATGTCAGAACCATTGGAACTAAATTCATTGTTCCTCAGTGTCAGGGCTTTCATTAAGCCAATGGTGGTACTCAGGTTTAAGTTACACCCCAGGGCACCAGCAGTGGCAGTGGATCCTTATTCTACTCATCATTCTTTTCCTATTTGCATCTTATAGAGCCTAGAATGAGACAGGTTGTCGCTCTGGTGAAGCTCTGCTAGTGTTTGAATACAGTAGTGGTGAAAAAGGCGGGCTTTCTATGCAGGATTTAAATAATAAAAATGTTACATTTCTATTAAAATTTTAATTTTAGGGTAAGATGGTGAAAGGAATGGGTGGTGCCATGGACCTGGTATCCAGCGCGCAGACCAAAGTGGTTGTCACCATGGAGCACTCAGCCAAGGTAAGGCTTTGCAGCTTCTTTCTAAATAAGTGTTTTGTGCTGCACCAAAAAAGGAAGAAGGGGAAAAAAAAAAGACATCTTACATTCAGTCTGCTACTTTACGAGAATTTGACAGTATTGCTGTTACTTATGGAGGTGCAACAGGGGGCTACGTTAGTATGGTTCCTTTCCTCTTGTACGTGAATCATTCACCATGGAAAAAAATGAAATATTAACTTGATGTTTAAAAGCTGCGCACATTTTTTAGTTATTTCATGCAAATTTAATGAGAGTGGCAATTGCCAGAGGTACAGTAGATGCTACCTCAGAGGTTTTACTCTTCGTCTCAGAGTAATTTGAAAAATGAGGTTCCCCATGGTTAAATACTTGTTACGATGGAAAGATATTTACCTTTGAAGTTGCCAGTCAAATTGGTACTGACAGCTTAATAGAATAGATCTTTTTGGCATGATGAGATGCAGGCTGCCTTACATCATTATGTGATAGAGGTTAATCTAGAGACTTCTTTGTGGGCGAAGTTTTATAGATATAAACAGTTGTCTTCCACAGAAGGTCACAGGAAACTTGTCATTTGAAACTTCTAAAATGGGACTGTCCAAACTATGAGAAAAATGTACTGGAGAACAAAACTTTCTATTTTCAAGGAACTATAACAAATGTTTAAAAATGAACTTTTTGTTTAATTTCTGTGTTTCTATTATTCCAAATTTGTTGTATGTCTGCAGTAAGAATTAGCTGTGTATTGCTCAAGATAATACCCCTGTGAGAATGCATAAGGGCAAGCATAAGGGCAATAATGCATTAGGGCAATGAAGCTGGTGAAGGGTTGGAGAACAAGTGTTATGAGGAGCGGCTGAGGGAGCTGGGGTTGTTCAGCCTGGAGAAAAGGAGGCTGAGGGGAGATCTGCTCATTCTCTACAACTCCCTGAAAGGAGGGTGTAGAGAGGTGGGGGTCAGTCTCTTCTCCCAGGTAACAGGCGATAGGACAAGAGGAAACGGCCTCAAGTTGCGCCGGGGGAGGTTTAGACTGGATATTAGGAAAAATTTTTACACTGCAAGGGTTATCAAGCATTGGAACAGGCTGCCCAGGGAAGTGGTTGAGGCACCATCCCTGGAGGTATTTCAAAGACAGGTAGACATAGTGCTTAGAGATATGGTTTAGTGATGTTTTTTGTCAGAGTTAGGGTGGTGGTTGGACTAGATGATCTGAAAGGTCCCTTCCAACCTAGGCAATTCTACGATTCTATAAGGAATTTGCATGGTAAACTATAGTAAAAAATGTAAATATGAAAGCTAAATATATTAACAATTATGGGGTTTTTAAATGTGATTTGAAGAATGAATGTTCATTTTAAAAAAAATTGTTGAAAAATCTAGTAGTTTCACAGTTTATACTAAGCTGTGATCTCAAGGGGCACATTTTCGGTAACAGGGCTGATTCTGACCCAATATTTTTTTGCATGCATATGTGTAAATAAGTAAATGAAAGTACCAAACAAATTCATCCATACTATTTGCATCCCTATCACAGCCTCCCAAAAACTGGATATGCAATTATCGATTCACTCAGACACATACTTCAGGTATTAATGTGATCTGAAAAAATATTTATGCTAAATTTCTAGTTACTGTGGAATTTGGTTAAAGCTCAGATTCCACACATAGTGTAATTATTTATGCTATTTATTCTCTTAAAAGTACTATCACCAATATCTTTTTTTTCAGTACAGTGCTTCGAAGTTGTTTGCTTTTTGGTTTTTTGTCAGTAGGAGTACTGAAACCTGAAAATGATGGAAACACAGCTAGGTTCACCGTTACAAACAGTGTAGGCATAGACATTTATTTTGGCATATCTGTATGTAACTTGGGCACTTATGTACATGGGATGCCTGGTGTGTACTTCTAGAGAGCCAGTTAGAGACTTTCATAAATTATTTATTCTGCTTTTGTGTGAAGCACTGCAAAACTAAACTATGTGCACAGTTTTTCATGTTATTCTTATTCTAAAATGGATGGTATTCTTGGCACCATTTCATCTTACCTAGACTCTTTTTGAGGTTTTCATACTGCTTCTTGTTTATTCAAAAGTGAAGATGATGAAATATGGAAATCTAACGTTTGGAAATTAAAAGCTTCTGTTAGAGTTTTCAGGTGCTTTTCTTTTTTTTTTTTTTCTTTTTTTTTCCTTTTTTTTTTATTTTTTAAATATACACAAGCAAACATAGCATCCATAAGACCAGTTCTGAAAGTCAGAAGCTTTTTTTGGGTGTGACTGCTTGTTACAGAGCTGACTTTATATTCACGGCTCTTTAATTCTTTACACCAAAGATTTTCTCACAGACTTACTGCATCTGCATCTATGCATCAGAGGAGCAATCTTTCATCCCGCTCAAAGCCCAGTGTGCTACTGAGTGAACGAAATGTCTGTACGTACTGTGACAGTCTGTTGGGTCTGCTGGCTTTTTAGTATAGGGACGCTTTTGTCATTTTATTCTCCAAATAAAAAATAAAAAATTCTACCATTAGATGCCAAAGTCTCCTGTTAATCAACAGCAGTCAAGATTTGCTGGATGGAAGTACAGTGGAAGCCTATAGGATATACACAGCACTTTCAATGGACTTGTTCAGAAGTTGCTGCTAGAGGTAGTTCTTGCAGTCAATTTTGGCTGATTTGTCATCTTGTGAAGGATCTTTTAATCCTTTTCAAGTGTTTTTGTGTAATAGTAATGGCTTGTTAAACATTAAAATAAGTTTTATAAGAATTCAAAAGTGAATTTTCCTTTCAGTACATGATGCAGTTTTTAAATATAGCAATAGGCTGAGTCCGTGCAGTGCAGGCAAAATATAATATACACTTAATTATGAGGGTGAAACTAGTATCTGTCTTAACACTCAAATAAATACTCAAAGAATTTTCCTCTGTTTAAATTCTGACGTGCAGTATATTACAAACAAAACTACATACGCTCTGCCCCAAATTATTTACATTTTTAATTACTTAAATTTTTACATGTAATGAAACCCAAAAGGTACAGAAGAAGACTGACAGAACATGAAATGAGTTTTGTAGAAGACCCTTCAGCTTAAGAAACACTGTTGGGAAAGGGTAACATAGAAATAAACAAAATAATAAGGGAATAGAGAAGATGGATGCAGAATGGCTGGTCACTGCCTTATAAGAAAAGTCGGCATAGCCAACTGAAATTAGCAACCAGCATGTTTAAAACAACAAGAAACGTTTTTTATAGCCAGCTAATGAAGTTGTGGATGATCAGCAGGATGATGAAGGAGCTCAAGGAATTAAGTCTGTATGAAAGGGACCGAACTGTTTTATGAGATTAAGTTCATCAGTGACAATTAAATAGCATTGCCCAGAAGCAGTTTCTAGCTCAGGATGCCTATACATCACAGCATGGCAGGGGGACATAGGTGTGGAGGGGGTCTCAATTTTTTACTCCATGTGCATAGGCCACTGTGAGACACTTGGCAAATGGACCTTAAGTCTCATTCTTTATGGTATTTCTTAATGTACTTTTTTGTTTATAACCATGAAGAAAAATAATAGAATATAAGGTTGTTATTTAATCTCTAAACAGTCACTTTGCATCTGTGCCTAATCTGCTAAATACTGCCTAAGAGAAATGAAAGTCAAGTTCTTAGCCCCATACCATCATTGGCATGTTTTGCAAAACATAGTAAAGTAATAGCTGATAATTGTTCCATGTTATGAAATGAGTTGTCTACACCATTCAGAAAAATAGAATGGAAACTAGTTTTAAGTACTTGATTTGGATGTGATTGAAACATTGAGCACTGAATTGAAAACGCCTTTCTGCCATTATGAATAGTTTCGATTTTAATGTATTGTGGAAGATTAAGGACATTTTTGTTCTTCAACAACAGAGGTTTTTACTTAAAGAAGACTGAAACACCTTAAGGTTTTATGTGTCCACACAGCAGCCTTTTCCTTTATCTGAATAAATCCCATATAAACTCAGACGGTAAAAATCCGTGCAGTTCCATTTGTATTCCTATTCTGATGGTGCCCTGATGGATGTCTTCAAAAAGTCAGCTTTAATGCTAACCGGTAATACAATAATCTTCAGCTCGAGTGTTAAGAAGCTGGAATGTATCAGTTCTTAGGGTCACAGCAGCCTTCAAGCTGTCACCTCTGCAAGTCCATGCATTTCAATCTCAATTGGGTACCAAGAAAAGACACTTCATTTCATATGGCTGAGAAGTATACCTGATAATGTTACTGAAGATATGACAAATAGCACACATTGATCTTGGCTCTTAGGTAAAGTGCACAGGAAGGTCGACAAGATGTAAGCAGATCAATTGAAAATAACACTGTCGCAAGTCATTATTTTCATTAAGAGTGAGTTTCATCAGAGTAGCTGCCTTGATAACAAATGTCGATCTTGCTAGTGTAATTAGAATTAGAATGAAGCAATAGTTCTTCACAGAAAAAGATAAATTCGGAAGCACATGGATTGCTCTTTTTGTTACCACCCAGGAGTCAAACTGGCTGAGAGATGGTTCCTGCGTTTATATTAAGCCTTAAGGCAAACTGATGATTGTAAATTTAAAAGGTATTGCATTCACATTGTTAAATGAGACATGTAATACTCTGAGAGTTTTGAAATGCATAGCTGAAAATTGATAATTAGTGAAAAAATAAAAGCATGTGATAATGGGAGAAGTGTGCACTTAATGCTACCTCTGTAAAACGCCTACAAATAATGACTAAAAACATAGTGATCCATCTCTTTTATCCATTCAGAGCTCTTGCAGCCTACATTAATTTAGCAGGATCTAAAGCCATTTGTGAACTCCTATTAAAAAAAAAAAGAAGAAAGAAAAAGAAAGGAAAAAGAGGCGCGGGGGGGAGGAGGAGGAGAAAACTCACCACCCAAACCTTACCTGCCCAGCTTCATGTCAGAAGCTATGTCTTCTCATTAGGTAATACTATTCCCAGGATTTAGAGTGGATGGCATTTGATGCTTCAGGAAAGGAAGTGCCTTCAAGTAAATCCTATTTTTTATATATACATTCTTTTCTACTATATTTGCATGCTGATTTGTTCTAAAACAGAGATGATGTAACTCCTGTGTAGCAACTGCATATTGCACTCATCTTTTAGTCTGCTTTTGGGCTTTCCTGGAGGGATGGAGGGAGTGGGAATTCAGTGTGGGTAAAGAAACTGGATTTACTCTTTTCAGAGCACTTGAGCCCTGGGGATTTGAAATGCCTGTCTGTATGGCTGATCCTGCACATACAGTTTGTTATAAAGTATAAGACAGAGAAATGTTGTGCCTGCAATGTCTTTCCCTAATTTTTGTCCTTTATGTGTCATCAGTGAGGTCCCATGTATCTCTTATCCTCACATTGCAGCAGGAAAGACAAATTATTAAGCAGAGCTTCTAAACTCAGGAGCCCACTCAGTGGTACAGTGAGATTCTTATTAGTCATCTCCCTATATGTGGGATTTAAGTTATAACTGTCCCAAATTGCCAAAGATGTAATCTGCCACAGAAGTGAATTCAAAGAGTGTTCTGAGTACAGTGAATGTTTCAATAACACTGAATGGCAACAGCTGTGATTTTCATGTATGTATTTGAATTCTGATTAAGCTGTGTTGTTTTTGAAATTTAATGTTTGTCTGTGTATTGTTAAACACAGGGCAATGTCCATAAAATCTTGGAGAAGTGCAATTTACCACTTACTGGGAAACAATGTGTAAACCGCATCATTACAGAGAAGGTAATGTACTTTTCTTGAATCCTTGTCAATACTTTCCTCCTCTATTTCTAGGCAGGGACACTCAGTAAAAGCAGTAAAGCTTAGTAAAAGTGAAAAATGTATTTGGTGTCTGTTGCCAGTGAAGGGCAAAGACTCCCTTGGAGTTCAATTCCAGAAGTCTGGGGGCTCATATTTTTTCTTTTAAAGCTTTCACCATTGACATTTAGTATACTGGACCGTACTTTTAGACACCTTCAAAACAAAGATGCCATGAATCAGAAGTATGCAAAGTGCATATCTCCTTATTTTTACCAAAGTATTCCTGAAAATTTGCTGTGTGAGGTGCAAATCCTCAAATACAGCTGTAATCACAGCTCGCTTTTTCCCAGCAGAGCAACAACTGTGTATGCACCTGTGTGTCAGACAATTGGCATCTTCCTTGGTGTATACTACAGGCTCTTTTAGAGAAACACAACCTGTAGCTGTAGCAGGACTTTTCTTTTGTCCTTATTTGATTCCATTTGTGAAGCAATTTACCCTCCAGTGCAAGTACATGTGAGCATCTGATATTGCTGCTGCTCCAAGTACATTAGTGGATCTTTTCAGCAAATGATAAGTGACTTAAGGTTTTTACTGTAATCGTACTCCTTTTATTATCAGTGTTTACATTTTTAAGGGCTTAGAGTAGTCGCTCCGTGAGCCATCTATCATACTAAGTAGAACGCATCAAAGGTGCTGATGTAGAATTTGCTTTCTCCCGGTGGTGTATTGCTACTGTAATTTAAAGGATTTTTTCTCCACAAAGTAAGGGAAAATAAATGAAAATGTGGAAGTTTTTCCAGTCTCCTACTAACTGGCCACATACAAATGTAAGGTAAAAAAAAATGAGAGTGAACAAGGACTGATAGAAAGTAAACAACAGGGAGAAATTTCTCTAAGAGTCACCACTTCTTAGATCTGGTTGCTTTATTAGGAGATGACACAAATGCATAACAGTGCTTCGATAGCGTTGCAAATTCTGTTTCCATACTAGCTTCCTAGTGTGGATATTCCTTATGGCCAGCTTCCCTTTTAAGATTTAGAAGAGCTTTCATTTTTCAGTCCCATAAATCAGTTTCATGTGCCCAGAGGACAGCTGAACTTTAGTATACTTTTCTGATGAACGTAAGAATTCACTTTCATTTCAAGTTCAATCTTCATTGGTCTTTTGCTACTGACTTTATTATTCTTTTTTTTTTTTAAGAAAATTACTATAGACCTCATGGTTTCCCTGGCAACTAGCTTGCAACCTATGTGTCTCCCTCTGGTAGGCACCTTTAAAGTGCACACTGTTTTACAGGTGTTTTTATTTGATGCGATTGTGAGCCTTGGAAGTGGAAAGCACACTTTATGAAGATATCAGAAAGAACAGCCTTTGGTCCTTCAGCCACTTCCTCCCAGGCTTTCTGTTAAAAATACAACAAGAAATCTTGCCTTTCATTCCTGAAAATACTAAAATTTGCAATGGGTGTGCAATAGCCATTGGAGAAGCTCATAATCTGATCAAGGTGATCAACAACTCTGTACCTCCCTACTGTCCTTAAAACAAAATAGAAGAATGAAGGAGACATTGTCTTTTCCCGTTTTCCTTCATGATCTCTTGGTGAGGATTGTCTTACAGCAAAGAACGTCTCAGCTCTTTCCTTTGGACCTCCAGTTCTCACCAGATTGGAGCAGGAGGCACGGTCCTCATTTCACGTAATGAAGAACAGTTGCTCGTTTTCCCACAAAACTAACACATCTCATATTTTATATTCTTTCAGGTACAAATAAATGTAGCAGAAATCTTTATCGGTCAGTCAGAAAAGTGAAAAGTGAAACCAATTGATAATGGCATCTTTTGTTACTGAGGCAACACTACCTACTTCAGCACACCATTTTGTACATTATTACTAGTTACATCCTCATTTTCTTCTTTGATAAGAAAAATTAATTATGTGCTATTTGAATCTGACAGGCTGTGTTTGATGTGGACAAGAAGACAGGATTGACCCTTGTGGAAATCTGGGAAGGACTGACAGTGGATGATATCAAGAAAAGCACTGGCTGTGACTTCACAGTAAGTCATTTTACAAACAAATATAGTTAGTCTGGTGTCAGAAGAACTATTGTCCACAAACACTCATCACGTGAAGACTTGTAGATGCAGTAAGTTTCCTCCTTATAGGTGAGGGCTGGGTAGTTTTTCTGTGGGGTTTACAATGAAAATAAGATAATTTAGGGCTAACATAGTAGGATTATATTGGAAGCATTAGAAGCTAGGAAAAACAGAAGAGATGGAGAAATGCCTAAAAGGACGATATAGAAAGGGAACTTTTATGCTGCTTTGAAGAGGGGAGCTGATCCATATCTGAGAGGTGGATGAATATTTATTTTTCCACTGTATGAGGTAATTTACTAACTCTCTGTGGCTAAGTTTTCATGCTGTCTTTAGGAGGGGTTGTGAGTCTTCTCAACAGGGGTGATGACACATGTCCACTCCGTGTTACTAGTGCCAATCAATTAAATACTCTACTGTTGATAAAGCATTTTCTCTCGCATTGCCTTGTACAAATGAAACTTATGCTTGGCATTAATCCAGAAATCCACTGCCTTTTGACATTCACATTCATTCTTAAATCTCACTTAATGCTAACACAGAACTGGCTTGTTAATGGAGAGCTGTACCACACTAGATTGTAACTGATTGCGTATGTGTGGTTGATAACATATAGTTTTTTCATGGCCTTCTCTTACATGCACGTTATGAAATTTTTTGTTCTGTGTTGTGAAGTCTTTTGGGGCAGGTCAGCCCTCCTTTAGTGAGAACAGCAAGGATGACAGTATACAAATTGTGCTGTAAAAATAGTTGGTGAATATTTGGTAATGAAGTGCAATACTCTTCCTTTTTGCAGAGTTTCATGGCAGGGCTAGGGCACGTTACTGAAAGATTGCAGAGCAGTTAGTATGTGAAAACGTTTTTTATTAAGGCTTTGAACATACTATTGGCAGTAAGCAAAACTTTCAGAGCAATGACCCCGTGGAATTTCATTCATTTCCTGTGTCCATAAAAGAGCATTTCTGATAACTAAATATGATAGTGCATGTTTTTCTTGTGCAGTTTTAAATATTTTAAATAAAGAGCTGTTCACTTCTGAGAATATGGTCGTTTATCTGAGAAAAATTGTTTCATTAAAGATGAGTGACCTGCAACTGCAAAGTGCAGGAAACGCTACAAAATCACTTTGCTCCATTATTAATTTTCTGTGTAACATTTTATGGAAGTCATTATTATTTTTTAATTTACGGTGGAAGGAATCTTCCACATTCAGCAATTCGGTGTGCAAAAGGAATTATTCATTCAGCCTCTGACTGTGATTTAGGAAAAAATGATCAGTCTTTTAAAATTTAAATAATGTCAGGACTTCTTTTTCTTTGGCTGATCAGCCTTTAAACAGCTAGCATCCAAAATTAAAACCTAAAAATGACCTTGTAGGTTCGTATCAATTGCAGTCAGTCACTTTGTTTTGTTCTTGCATATTTAATTTGGGGATTCATTTCATGATGAATTTGAAGGTGCCACGTTTAGTAAGCATTTAAATAAACTGAAACTACAGGAAAGGACTTCTGTTGTCAGAGGACACTAGTCCTTATGTGTCCCAAACCTGCTTGTTTGGAAGGAGTTGGTTTCTCTTTGGTTCAGGTGACCAATAGATATGTATTTAATTGAGCATACGTTACCCAAAGTAAAGTCCAGCAGCCTAGGCTCAAGGCAGTGAAAGCAAAAGTAACCAAAGAATTCAGAAAAAGAATTGATAAGCTTAAAATCATGGGCTATGAGATTAAGCTTTGCAGCAGCACAGTGGGTATGGTAGGGCAAGACTATTAGGACTGAAGAAAAGATTAGCAGTACCCACTGTCCCTTAGTGCTTTCCTGTGAATGTTACAAATGAGTGGTATAAATTTTGAATCGTTAGGATAGCCTGAAGTTAGCAATTGATGAGAGGAATTGCATCAATCCACTGTCTGGGTCCCTGAGATCTGTCTCACTGGGATCAGGAAGGGACACTTCACAGGCACCGTTTCCTACTTTTCCTGAAGGCAACCTCCAGCGCAGGCTGCGGTGTTCATGCATGAAATCACGAGCTGCACTAAAGGAGCTGTGGGCATGAAAAATGTAGATGCTGCTTGGTTTATGCACTTTCATGTACTTATCTTGAAAGCATGCGGCTTGCATAAATGCTTGCAAAGCATGTACCCCTGCCGAGGTATGCGTGGATGTCAGCCTTACTTACTGATTGGTGGTTCCAAAAGTGCCTGAAATCTTTATAGGACTGCAGATGGAAAGCATGAAACACAATGATTTGTTTGTGAAAGCTGTGGCATGGAAGAGCACTGGCTATTCCTTTCTTTCTTTTTTTTTTTTTCTTTTTGCCTCCTCTAAAGAATGTTCCCAGGCTGTGATGACCCAGTCCTCCTCCAATTGAAATCCTTACCAAAACTTCTATTGACATCTGTGACAGCAAGACTGGGTCACTGTTCCATAATATTGGACCCTTGGTGGCCTGATTTTCATATACAGCAAACGCCTACAGCTCCTTCCCTTAGTTTTGGAGTTCAGAAAATGGAGATTTGAGCATTGTGATAAGCATTTGTTCAGAAAGCAGCAATCCTTGGTCCTTTTTTCCACTTTTCAAGACTCTGCCTCAGGCTTCCTTGCAAGAGTAGCAGTTGTGCTTGTGATTATATATGTTCACTGAATGAGACATCTTGTTCTTGTTTATATTGGTGACAGGAACTTTAGTGATATTGTATTGCTACAGTAAAAGCAGTTTTTTTGGATCATACATTTTGCTAGTTTGAAACTGAACTAATGGGTGGAAATGAGGAGTTGACCCTTTTCTAGCAGCTTTTTTCAGTGGATGCTGTGAATGATCTGAACTAAAACAAACATCTCTCTAGGTTTATTACAAGCGAGATTTTAAGGAATGGCTGTACCTTTATATGTAACTATCTCTCCCCATGCAGACTACTCCTTTTTGGAGAGGAGAACTTTATAGCCTGTTCGGCTTTCTTTGAGACACATTTGGCTATACAGTCACATTTTCACAGCCTGCTTACTTATTTGGAATAACATCTCCTAAAGGACATTTGCGACAACAAAATGTCAAAGAAAACGTGATTTAGAGTCAACAATCTTCATTATAGACTGGCATCATATAAAAGATAAACAATTTGCCCTCAATTTTACTGTGCTGTGAAGACAAGGTGTTGGCTTATCTTGTATGCTTAAATGAGATTTGCTGTAGCCTAGCATATCGATCACCCTGGCAGGTAATCTGTTTGGGTTTGTACTGGCTTACGCTGTTGATGAGACCATGAGAGAACAGACTGAGAACCATACTTTTGCAGATGTATTTCATTATAAAAATAATCAGGGTAAGTATGTTGGTAAATGTTCCCACCACCTGCCTTTTTTTTTTTCTTAATGTAAAAGCTCAGTTTTGCAAAATGATCTTAAAAGATAACATGGAGTTCAGGAAAAGTGTCTGCCAAGGAAACATTGGGTAGTCTAATTGCAATTGACTAGTGTACGTTTAAAAAGAAATTGACTGTGCAGGTTCAAGCCAGTGAGTACAAATGATAGAGGATATCGTTTTGTTTTCTGGAAGTATGTTTTCTTTAGTGGAAACAGGCTGTTGCAGGATTGAGTCCATTTTTAAATGGATGTTGTTTTTTTTCCTGATCAATCAGCCCCACTGCAAAAGCCATATTAAGAACAGATTTTTTTATGAACGCTGATGTTTGAATTGTGGTTTGCTTTTATCTGCAATTTCAAATAATTAGGAGTTAATAAGGGATAAACAACTTTTATTATTTTAACAAATATGCTAACGCTGTTAGTAGGTTTTTTTTTTTTTGAGGGGCTGTTTTTACATTTTTGAATGATAACTTGCTTTTGCACACATGATAAGTTCATTAGAAGTTATTAGGAATCAGCGTCATTCAGAATCAGGCCTTCAAAGGGCTGTTTGCTATGGAGAAACATAATGAAATAAGCATAGGGCTATTTGTGTAGCTGAAAAGGGCAGTTTGGGGTTGGAAATCAGAGAGTCAATAATCTTGAATTGCAGGGAGTTGCTGAGGCTGTGTGTCCTTCTGCCAGTTCGGAGGCGGCGTACAGGACTGTCCCCACAAACTCCTCCCCGTACGCCTCCTTGTTCCACGTTAGCAAAGTATTTTGAAGCTTCCAAGAGAAGCTGTTCTTCCTGTAAGTGAAATAATATTAAGAATGTGTTGCTTAGGAGGTACTGTAGGAAAGTAGCAACTCTGCGGCTGCGAACTGTAAGATAGTCTTCATTAAGCCCATTTAGCCCTTACCAAATGCTGTGCTCTTAGCACAGGGTGTTACCAAATTGGCTGACTCTACTGGGATTTAAAGCAGTGGACTCAGGGGGCTTTCTGCATTTCAGACTTGATTACTCCTGGTCTTACAAGCACAAACCATCCCTTTTGTTATGTTAGCATTTTTCTGCTTATTTAATCACATTTTGTTTAGAGCAAGCAGCTGTATTTGTGTCCAGTTCTGATCAGTGCTGGGCTCTCGTCACCTCTGTTATCTTCAGCAGGCATTGTGGCACTTCGGCACTCACTTTCTGAAGCAGATAGTGGTACACACAAATGCCAGCTGTTAGCATCAGATGTGCAGACGTTACATTTAACGTAATATGCTCATTCAAATGTAAAACACTTGAGGTTTTGATGGCACCAAAATCTACGACAGCAGAAAAACAATAATCTCCTCCAGTAATTGCTTTTTGTCATTTTTTGCAGAATACAGGTTTTAATGGTACTATCTTCATCCTCCAGTTTTTGCCTTTACTTCAGTGGAACCATCTCTGGGTGAGGCAGAAATAGGTCCAAATTAAGTGAGGCACATAGGCACTTCAGAAATGTTGAACCATTTCTAGAACTAGTCCAGGAATGCTGGTCCACTCAGGGAGTTTCTCCAGCTCCTCTGCACTTGTACATATTACATCTATTATCCTAGTTCACACACAACTTTGAAAAATCAATGAACAGTTTCCATCCACTCAAAACATTTCATTAACATTTGATACAGTAAACACATTCTTCATGAACTACGCTTTCCTTGGTGGCTATTCTCATAAGGTTATGAGATACATGATATATAGTGGCTGGAGGAAGGATAACACAGAGGTCTAACTGGTACAGGAAATACAGCCCTGTACCTCTAAAAGAAAGGCTTTAATGCTTGGAAAGGCCCTTATATATCATTCTCTCATGAGTTAGCTTGTTCGGTACTGTTAAGTGAAAAAGGTGGGATAAGGAGGCAGAAGGAATGCAGTATGTGATGTTTCAGTGGGACACATTGATCAGCTAGGAGCCAGATGATCTGTGGAACTGTTTCTCATCCTGAACAAGTAAGATCTCATGAGTTATTTTGGATCTTCATCCTGGGGCATCTATTTAAATAGGGCTGGGAACAGGAGATATTTCAAGGAGGCTTGGATCTTCTGTGGGGAGCATTTCCTCAGGGTAATTGCGTAGACCTGCAGTAAGGGTTCAACTAAATGTTAACCGTTGCTACTCTTCAAGGTCTTCTCTGCATCGTTCCCGTTTACACCTTCTTTCCTCATCTAGTTTCTTATTTAGGCTTACTGTGCTTTATTTTTGGTCTGCTGGATATCTTATAATATCACTAATTCATTTTTATGAGTACATGGAATTAAAGCAATGGAATACATAAGTGTGTCCTCACACAAAAATGCATGTGAATGGAAAAAGGCAAGTTTAAAAAAAATAGGTAAAATTAGAAGAATTAAACTATATCATCATCAAACAAGTCAAATGAATGTGAATGGAAGAAGGCACATTTTAAAAAAATAGGTAAAATTACAAGTATTTAATTATATCATCATCAAACAAATAATAAAATCAAATGTAAACAAATACTATAGGTACAGTATAATATATGTATACTTTTGATTGTATATCCCCTGCTAATATGTACGTTCCTCAAAACTCATTAGACTACTTCTGTTCAAACCCAGCATTGACAGACAGCATCCTATCTCCTGGTGGGTGGGAGGAAAGCAGAATGATCTTGGCTATTAAGCAAAGAAGGGAAATCATCAGTTCAAGATTCGTTGGCATGCCAATATTGCAGTGATGATTCAATCATATATTGAATATAATCTGTTTTGCTGCCTCTACATCATTCAGTGTATTGATGCGTGAATGCAAGTGGATTAGAAGGTGATGGCTGAAGCTGTTGCCCATCTGCAGCTCTCTCTTCTGTTGCTGCTCACGGCAAGCGCAGCCCCACTATACACAAACTATGACTATTTATGGGCCAGTGCATTAACTGAGTCACAGCCTGTTTTTGAGTTTTTGAGTTACATTCATGTGCCATCCTGTATGCTGTATAATTGAGGAGCTGCTTCACCTGAGTTCAGCTATGCCTTCTGCTGGCATTGGAGGCCATCTGAGAAGACCATGCAGTTAGCAGGGGCAAGCACAGGTTCAGCTGTCCAAGTTTAATCTGCTTGCATTCTTAAATCGATAGCCCAACTCAAAATAAATGAAGTGTAGAGGCTGGATACTAGCATCACACATATCTTGTATTCCTACATCAGAAAATTTAGTTGTGGAACTGTTTATCTCTGAAATACTGCAAATCTATCAGTTTAGATAAATACAGTGTCTCTGGTCTTCAGTGGCACATAGTTGATAGAGGTGGAAGTGAATGGTGGGTTGTATTGCTGTATCTGTGTGCCAACTGTTGTGTTTTTTCCCTCCTTTTTGCTAGGTTTCGCCAAAACTAATACCAATGAGGCAGATTTAAACGTGAAATACAGACTGGGCTTAACTTGCCAGAAGGCTTGTTTCCAAATGGGAGCTCAGTGAAGAGAAATCCACGACTGTTTTGCAATTTTACGTCCTTTTTTTTTTTTTTTTAAGGGCTTTGTAAGTAGTTTCCAGGCAGTTAAACTCATACCGTGACTATCAGCCTAAATTGTATTTTACTTTCATAACATTACCGATTTTAATGGAAGGGTGAATTTATTCCCTAAATTTTGAATAATGTTATACTAAAATGTTAATGAACATTGTCAAAAAATGCCTTGTAGTCTCTCTGCCAAATACTACATTTTTTACACAGATTCAGAAAATGAGCATGCAAAACTTATGATTGCCTCTGCTTTTCCTGATGTCATTAAACATACAAGTCACTCCATTGTTCTGGAACTACAGCACTTACCGTGTCCTTTCTCCTGTAAAGGTGTAGGGTTTTTTTCTGGAGTGGTCTATAGCAAATGTATGCAGCTGTAGAGAAACACCATGAATATGGACTTCCCTTTTCCTGAACCTTTTAATTAGTCTGTGACAAATCTGTTTATACCGGTGGAAAAAAATGGGTCCTGAGCCCAGAATGTACCTTCTGTTTCCACGGTGTGTGTCTGTTGGCATTAAGAAGCCTACACTTCCCGAAGTCCAACTCTGACCCCTTCTGTTTAAATCCAACAAACTAGAATGAGGCTAATGTGAAGGAGGAAGATTTAAAAGTCTCCTTCCCCATGCAGGCAACTGGTAGCTGCATAATTGTCCCACATGAACCACTCTTACTCTCCAGATATAATTCTTACTCTCCAGATATAATTCAACCTGGGAACAGGTTGCCCAGAGAGGTGGTGGAAGCCCCATCCCTGGAAGTTTTGAAGGCCAGGCTGGATGGGGCTCTGCGCAACCTGATCTAGTGGGAGGTGTCCCTGCCCATAGCAGGGGGTTGGAGCTAGGTGATGTTGAAGGTCCCTTCCAACCCTAACAATTCTATGATTCTGTGATTCTCCCCAGCCTCCACTCAAAGGCAAATGCAGGTTGTTTCTGTAGTGAGGTCTGTCCTTCCAGAGTTACACGGAGAAACGGGGGAAGAGAATGTTGTGGGCACTTGGAAGGGAATACAGTTGCCAATCAAGGCATTGGGAAAATCTGAAGAGTTTGGAATCCAAACGCATGGTAGCTAGAATGAAAACATAAGACAATCAAAATGAAAAGTCATTCTCTCATACTGGTTCTGCTATTTGATAAAGATCTTCCTTTCCCTGTTATTAATTACAAAATGACTGTTATTTTTGCAAATAGGTAATATGACAGCATTGGATCTCACATCCTAAATCAGCACAAGATGTCCTTATTATACACAACAGGAATTGACTGGAAATCCACATTTACTAAAATACAGTATTCTCTCCAAGTATAATGGTTTCTGTCATTCATATAAATAGGAACACGTGAAACACTTCAGTTAAAATAATTCCTGATGTAATGTTTGATATCAGGACTGGAGCAGATTAAGTGACTGAAAAACATGTAAGATACAGATGCACAAATAAATACGTATTGGTATATATGCCTATCATATGTGTGATAAGCACTTTTGGGATATGGTATAGAAGGGCATTCTAATACTAGACTGAGGACCTAGATGAGGATCTAATACTAGATGATGGACCATAGTCAGTGTGTGTTGTGGAAGGAATGTAACACATTTCTAGGGAACCAGATAGGAAAATCCTGCAGTATTGAGCTCCTCTGCTAGCCTTTGTACTGCATTTTTACGTCTCTTTCATGGGTCAGTTACAAAATTTGTGTTGATCCACACATGGGTTTTATAGCAGTAAAACTGTTTTGATTAGAGAGATTATTTTGTTTAGTTGCACTTACTCTAAACAATTCTTTGATGATCTCTTGTCAATACCAGAATAGGTTATCCTGCTTCCCACAAAGGAATAAACAAAATGCCTTTGTAAGCAGCTTTTTGCTAGTACAAAAGTACTGCCATAATACTAAGTTGTATGACTTGAACTCACGCATGCTAATGGGTGGTAGGCGGTTGTATAGTCTGAATATATAGGCAAGACCTGATCCTGAGCCCATGGGGAGGAAAAGCGTTGTACAAAAACTAGTGCTAATTTAATGATTAAACAGATACAAGTGATTTGATTGATAGGTAATTTGCATGCAAGACTTGAAACTACATTGATCAAAGTACTCCAGAATACCTTAACCCAGGATTAGCACAAATGTGTTTTTGCCTAGCTTTAGTTTTCACCTGTTTTCTTTATTTAGGTGTATTCCCTGTGTTATTCACTCATTCCAAACAAGTTACTTTCTTAAAATTTGGCCATTTCTATTGCTGTGGATGTGGACGGAAGTTCTACTTACAGAGGTTTTGCAGATTTAAAGTCTCTATGCAACAAAAGTTGACTTTATTTTAGCTGAGTGTGAAACAGGTTTGTTTTCAGACAGAGCAGCCCAGAGGCCTCTTCCCCAGTCCATAAAGACAGTTCAGGGACAATTCTGACTCTTGTGATGCTGTACACAACAAAAGGTGCCTATCTTTGCCTTCAGGGCCAAGGACAGGTGAAGAGCTACCGTGAGGGGATGGGTGTGATCCCTGACGATGTCTTTTATCATCACTCAAGCTCTTTTACAGAGTACCCAGAGTGGATGCTGGTTTTAGGGGAGGAGTATAAGAACTATCATACAGGAGAAGGGAGTTACTATTAACTTATCCAGAGAAAAAAATATATAATTAAATAGCTGGGGAAGTCTTAAAGAAATCTATAAATGAAATGTTGATCTACTGCAATTACCTATGTTACATTAGTTGTAGGACTGATCAGTTAATTCCAGTGAACATTTATTGACATGTATAAAGTACCAGAGAAGTGTCTGAGGGCAGCATCAGGTGTATGCTGCTTCTGCCCTAGAACTATGCTTTGCTGGCATACGCACAGAAGCCATTGTTGTCATTAATATATGGCTATAAAAAGACTTACGACCTGATAATGCCTGGGAGTTCAACACTTTGGTTTCTGAAGCAAAGAATTAGGAGCCAAGAACTCCTGAGTTTCAGCTTTTCTGCCTTTGGAAATGCCATCTGTGCTCTCTGCCTTGTCCTGTTGCTGGAAAAGGGGATGTTGTTCTTCCTACCTCACAGGGATGTTGTGAGGAATAACTGGCTAAGGTCTGTGCAACAGGTTATTTTTTCTCTTCAGCTTGGGGATCACACTCGATCAAGAGTTTGAAACAGTACTTGAAGAATGTTGTACATGCTGGGTATTTGAGTTCTGTGTCTTCTCTTATTTGTGTCTGTTGATTCAAGAGAGCAGAAGTCAGTGTGATGCTGAAAATTGGGGATGAAAGGAGAACAGGCTTTCTCCGTATACAACAATGGTGCACATATCTGTATGTCACACTTGAATTTTTTTATCTTGAGGACAATATATTGTGGTAGAGTATTGGTATTGTTATGAAAACATCATGTGTCCGCACAAGCTAATTGCAGCAAGCTGTGACTCCACGTTTTCGATTTGTAAAGTAGGATTAGAAATTAAAGCACTCCTAAGTATTTCCCTCTGTGGACGCAAGTGTGGTTCATAGGTAAGGTATACTCTGAGCAGTAGTAGTGATGATTGGTATTGTAGGGATGAGAGCTTCGTGATCCTCTTCAGTGGTTCATGGTATGCGTGAAGTTTTAGTGGGACATAACTAAGATTATCCACTGCTTGACAGCACTTCACAAGAGAAGGACAGTTGGTACTCTTTGTCCTGAAGAAGATGGTGATTCTACTATATGATCACGTTGGACTTATCTCACTTTCTATTTTGTTGACTTCTGTCCCTGAAAAAGCAAAAAAATGAAATATTATAGAAAATGTAGTTGTACTGTAATCTCTGCAAACTAAATGTCAAAGTCCTTCTATGTATTTGCAAAACAATCAATAAAATAAAAATTAAAAATCTCAGGTTTTGTCTGTTGTTACCATTGTTCATGGCATTCTGTTCTGCCATTAGGAGCAGAAGAAAATTAGGTCATGTTCACACCAGCATGTCGCACCTCAGCACACACAAAAACCTCAAGTTCTTGGCTGATGGTGGAGGGATTTGATAAACAGAAATAATGAAGCTCAGCTAATAGCTGGATTCTCCATGTTCTCTCTTCTCACTGATGTCTGTTGGGTCAATCTCAAACATAATTATCACACTCATTTTCGTAATTACTTGTTTTTCAATCAAGTCAAATAACGGTCTACGTATGTAGCCCTTAGAGAAGTGATTTTTTACCTTTTGATTAAAACTGCTGTAGAAATGATAGCATTTGAGGTGTTAATCATTGATGTTACTGTGTGGCTACACTCTGAAAATAGTACTCGATGACACATGAAGACAAATTCCATTAACCACCTGGTGAATGATAACGTAGATGATTGCAAAGTGATGAAAATGCTTGTCTGTGGATAGTGGGGTCATCCTCCCGTACTTGTCATAAGGTCATGAGTAAATATGTCATAGTATCTTTTTATCTTCGGTGTCATCAGAAAGCAGATTGATAAATGTGAAGAAAAATGTTTAGGCTCAGAAAGAAACCTGGATGATTCGCTCAGAAGTGAAACTCTTCAGTAATTTGTACGTGTGGTCAAAATCCAACAGTCTGTCACCCCTGTGAAGGGGGGTACAAGGTGAGTGCCAAAACCACTGAGATAATACACCAGTCTTGCAGCAATAAAATCCACTCCTAGGAATATAGAGGTAAAGTTTTCCTCTGACAAGAGGAGAAAGTTGGTTACAGGCATATCTGAGCAGTTTTGAGGTGTCTTGTGTATCTCCTGGTGTTGCTTGTTTTACAATATCCCATCATTTCTTGGATGCATTCCAGTATTCAGAGACCCTCTTCTGCCCATACCCATCTGCTCCTGCAGCCCAGGGGTCTTAGCTCTGAACATACCTACACCATAGTATGTGTCGCAGCTTTTAGTGGAACAACTTCAGGGGACACCCCAGGGTGGGGGGAAGAAATTCCTTTCCTGAATGTATTTATGCAACATCAGATTTTGAGGCTCCAGCAAAGGTAAAAGTAGCCATGGTGTTGGAAAACTTGCTGTGCCTGGTTCACATGTTTATGTACATACTTGGAATAAGTGAGAGCATGGCAGAAATTCTTGACTTCAATGACAATTGGTTTTCCATCTGCCACACATGGTTTGGTTTTTTTTTTTGTATTTTATTATTGTAATGTAAAGGCAAAACCAGGTACAACATTACTTATTTGTGGGAGCAGTAGAGTCTAAAACTAAAATTCCCATTTCCATGCTCTTAAAGCTGTCCCCTGAGCATGCAATCCGGAGAAAAGCTGTTAAATTAGTGTAAAGCCGTGATAGATTGAGACTTAGACTGCAGCTGCTGCAGCACTTTCGGGCATTGGCGCTGCTGCTGTTGCAGGGGGTGTGCAGTGCTGCCCTCGCTGCTGTGCAGATCATCATGGTTGTCACAACCTTGTGCTCATATGAGATGCACAAACTGGTGTCCATCCACCTTGTGCAGTTTTCAATGTACAAGTGGCACAGCCAAAACTCCTTTAAAAAACGGTGATGATGCTTCTTTCCCAGTATTAACCCAGAAGGGCGAGTGTTTGTGAAGGTTCATTTCCTAACCTTGTCTAGGAAGATTCGAAGCACGTCTCACTCGTCCCAGGAAAGCACCTAACCCACCACACCGCGGGGTGAGCTGCTTCAGGGGAAACCGGCTTGCTTTGCAGAAAGGATTGCAAGGGCTGCGAGGCTGTGAATAGGGCAGTCGGGAAGGAGCAGGAGATGATCAAGTAGCCTGTAAGTCGTGCACCCAAGCAACAGCAAGACCTGAATTATCCTTTGAAGAACAGCTTTTGTTTTATTAACATGGGCTTTAAAGTGTGTAAGCAATTTTCTGTCTCCCCTGCGCGTAGGCACCTACCTGCATTAAGCCAGGTGTTTCAGGGCAAGTGCAGAACAAAACCAAGAAGGCACCTACAGAACTGGCCGGTCAGGCAGGGCAGTGCTCCACACCTCAGCAGGGTACAGAGTGGGATTTTTCCCTTTTAAGATTGCCTAAATTAATGAAAGTCTCTTGTAGGTGCCTGTGTCAATTATTTTTATTTTTTGGCTGAGTTCCTAAATATTCCCTTTGGTTCTGTCAGCTGGAAAGTACATAATACATAGGTAGAAAAGGGAATTGGAAACTTGTAAATGCAGGGAAAACATGTCACAAAAAGCCCAAAAACTGCAGCCATGAGGAGAATTAGTTTGCATAAATGGACAAATGCAACGTGAAAAGCAAACTTACATGCTACTCTAAAAAAATAAAGGCAAGCGCAGAAGCACAGTGGTACCACCTACAGAAAGTATACATTAATTCTAGGACAAATGCAATCTCATCTGTTTAGGTGGTGAGTGAATCAAGTCTTTAAATTGGATCTGATGCCCAAATCCTGCAAAATAGTGCTTCCCCCACCGGTTTGGAAAATCTGGCTGTATGAGCAATTAACACTTTCTCTCAGATCTGTCCAAGAATAAAGCAAGCTGTGCGAGGCTATAGCAGGCAAATCTGTCTCGTCCAATAAATATTCCTAAAAATAAAAACTTTAAAGCTATAACCAGTTTAGTGCTTGTTGTATGGGCCGTGCTTACAGCAGCAGGGGACGCAGCTGTGCCACCACCTCACCTGCCTTGGCTGAGAAAGGATCAGGACTTCTTTGGGGCAGAATGCAGAGCTGAGATCTGGGACTGACATGGCACAGGAAAAAAATGGCACAAAACATCCTGCATGGCAGAGCCAGTGCTGAAACTTTCAGTTCCACGCAGAGATGCTTGCCATAGCATTGCTGATACTTCCTTCTTCTTTGGGCTTACAGGCTGGTGTTTGTTGATTCTTTGCTGCTGTATCGATTAATACTGACATTTTCAGACTCTTCTCTTCTTCAGGCAACCTACAGCCTGGGGGGGTGGAAGGAGGGGAGCCAACTGCATAAATCTGCCAGCTATAAACTTGAAGGATGGTGAAATTAGTCTGCAACAGCATATCCATGTTCTCATTAAGAGCAATTCAGCATTTTTAGGACATGTTAACTGCTGCAGTGAGGAGAAGAGGCTGCAGACCAATATAAAATAAACCACAGCCTCGCAAAACTCCATTTATAATTTCCAAAGTACTTTCCCTCAGTTGTGCAGGCAAGTCATTCTTGGTTGGTCGGCGGGTCAGTAGTTGCAAAGAAGATGTCACAGACCAGTTTGGGTGTGGAGCTGTGAAACTCATCCAGTCTGAGGGAAATCTCTGTGTGTTAACGAGGACAAAAACCTAGGGGTAATCTATATTGTCACGGAGAAACAGAGAAACGGTGAGAATCACTGGTGGTTTCACTTCAAAAGTGGGAGGGGTCATGGCTGGTAATTAATTATCCAAATCACCGCTGTTGTATATCTCTACCTAACAGGCTGTTTGACCCTTTGCAAAACAATCCCTCTCGGAACGTATCATCCTGAGAGCTTGTTTCTATGGGGATGCTGAATGCTGAACCCAGGCGTGGATGGGGCATATCTGAAGGCTTTCATACACAGGACAGTTCTTCTAACGTGACAAATTTTGGCACCAGCTGGCAGTTTTACCCCAAAGGGAGACTAGTTTTCAGTACGAGATGCTGCTATGCACAGCACGATGCTCCAGCCGGGGCAGATATGTTGAGGGTGGAGGTTAAGTATTAAATACTAAACATGTATTAATGTAGTGAGATTGTGGCCTAAGGATTCCAGGATTACTGCTCCCAGGTGAGGTCTCGCAGCATTGAATCACAGTAAATGTGTTAAACCTGTGGCTTTCAAGTATAGAGATGGGTTGCACTAAAATCTAGAAATAATTTAATAATAATATAATCTAACAACTATAATTTGAGAGGTTCTCTAAAAATCTAGTAAAGAAAGAATGCAGGAGGAGGAGGGCTTTCCCATGATTTTCCTACTATTTAGCACTCCAAACCTCATACATCCACACAGTGCTTCACAGTTTAAGAGGACTTGGGCAAATCAAACCCAGCAGCAGCCATTCATCTGCATAATTACTACAGGGCAGATAAGAGTAAACAAGCCCTAATTCCACCACGCTTACTTGCAGGTGATGCCCTCGATAGTAAAAATGAATATAGCTTGAGTCGCAGTAGTTATATTAAACCTTTAAGGTGGAAAATCAAAAAAAAAAGACAATGTTGTTTGCTGAATAGACCAGCAGGGTTGTCTCTGCTGGGGAATGCTCTGGCCGCATCAGGAGGAGGTCTGTGCCCTGTGCAGGGAGGGTGGAAATGGTGCGCTCAGCACATCCTCACCCATGGAAGAGTCATATCCAGACGGGCTGAAATGACAGGTCAAGTCCTAGCTGGTTCCTGCCACAAAAGCGCTGGACCACAGAGAAGGAAAGCTGCTACGTCCTCTTAGGCGAGTTAAATTGGCAGCCTAAAATGAGCATTAATTCCTTGCCAGAGCGTGGTTCGCTGGTGTGGCATGGGACCAGGGTTCTGTCACTGCCCCAGCTGGGAGGCCCTTGCTGGCGGGGAGCCAGCCCTCCCCCACCAGCCCCTCACCGCCAGTTTTGTGGCCATTGCCTTTTTGTAAGGCATCACAAAACAACGGAGATCTTTAAGCATGAAATGGAGCTGTGGCAGAAATATTATTCAAAGCAGAGGGCTCTTATTTCTATTCAAGTGGTTCAAAGTAAGATTGCAGAGATACTTGCTAATCCCAGTAAACAAAAAAAATCCCTGCAGCTGAGAACCGTCTCCAGTAAAAGCACAGGCAGAGTTGGCTCTCCCACCCTGTTCCCCCGCAGTTTTTCTTCCCTCTCAGTCATGTATATACACAATACTTGTTTTTGACCCTTTGGCCTGTGTGGGGGGAAAAAAAATCAAATTTTTTCTCATAACAAGATATATATATTTATATATTATTTTTTGTACCTTTTCTTCTACAGATACTAACAGGATAATCTCAGGATCCTCTGCAGGCGTGCATCTGTATGAGTGTGAGATAAAGGGGGAGAGGGTGGCAGTCAAATGTGTTACAGTGATAAGTGGCGTGGGGCTAGAAATGCTGCAGTTTAAAGATAATTTAAAATCTCTTTGGCCAAGTCACTGTCTTGTTACCAGTCCTGGAAAAGGGACCACGCATCTTATTATGAGCCGTAGTGCCTGAAAATCCTGTGGTTTGCTGTTGAAGCCACGTAAAATGAGGGAACAGTGAGGCAGCAGGCAAATGTTCAACTTTCAGAGTCTCTGAGGTTTTTAGATAACCAAAGAACGTAAAGTTTGCCGATTAGTATTTCAGACAGTGCTAGAGCTGACAGAGCATGCAAATGCTGGCAGGGCAAGATCTGGTTTCAGTAGTGGGGATGCGCATTACATCCCCTGGATTATTTTTCATGCAGGTGAAAGTAATTATTACTGATTACAAAGTGCGGAATGCGAGTGGGACCAGGGCTGGGGGTACCCATGTGTGTGTGCCTGCAGTAGGGACCTGCTGGGGGGCCGGCTCATGGGGCGAGGATGCTCTGTGTGTGCTCGGCTGGGGCTTTGGCTTTTAGTCAGGCACTGGAATAGTGCCCAGAGTATCTTGGTACAATAGAAAACAAAGGACAATGTGAGAATATCCAGGAGAACCAGCTCATTTTGAAATTCAGATCAAGTTTTGGGGAGGAGTGGTTCCCATAATCCCAAGGCCAGGAACGGTTTGTTCATTGCCAATGGCTGGAAGAAGTCTTGTGAAACTTGTTTTAAAGGAAATTTTTGGCCAATGGTTGCAATTTTCCTGTTACCAGAAGAGTTATTTTTTTTTACCTCCCATCTGACAGAATCATTAAAAGTTCATCCTCTCACTTTATCTTCGCTTCAGCTCTTAAGGAGTGTAAAGTAGGTTTGACCCCCTGTATGTTCCCCCTATTGAATGCTCTTTTCATAATAAATTATACAGTAACTCTCCTGGCATGGTAAGTCTAGCACAATAACAGTTTATTCCAATGCAGCCATTCTTTTGATGAGAGTAAACCTGCTCTGAGAGAGTGTCCACGAGGGACGGTGCTGCCTTCACCCGTGTCCCTTCAACGGGCTTATTTCTCTGATGTTTATGGCAAAAGGGACTTACAGCATAGCATTGTTCAAGACAATTTCCCAGGCTGCTCATGGTGGAAGTCCTGAAGTAACCCTGGAACAAGATGAGGATATTACATGCCTGTTTCTGGGGATGTATCATGCTGCGTAGCAGCAGTTGCAGGGCCAGAGGGAAGTGCTGCATGAAGCATGGGGAGAGGCATGTGTTCCTGAATTATCAGCAAGGAGGGTTTCTTGCAGAGAAGAAGTCTGCTCTGCTGCAAGATAACATGGGAGAGAAGTGCTCTAGTCTGGCAAATTGAGACTGCTCTCAGCAGGAAATGTTAAAAAAATAAAATCTTGGTTTTTCCTCTTATCGAAACCCAAAGCCTTCAGCCCTGCCGAAGCTGTGCTGCCTGATTTTGGGCACCGACCTGCCTCAGCCATGCCTGGACCTCTCTGCCCTGTGCCCCGGGGTCTCGAACCTCTCCAGCACACGCTTCAGCAGCAAAAGAAATACTCTCCAGTGAAACCGCAGCCCTGGCAAAAGCCTGGGAACAACTATTGAAGGCAAACTAATGGGATTTCAGACGGATTATTTCCTTCTATCGAGGGTCACTGGAGCTGCTGGGCACCCTCCCACTGGCCGCAGAGCAGCTGGTCCAGGACCCTCCTCCGTCGCCCTCCGAGGGCTTCACCCCCAGTCGTGTCTGCACCAGTGCTGCAAAAGTGCCGGTTTCAATTTCTTCTGTTGGTGGCCTTTCACGGAATCGTATTATTTATAGTCCTGTGTCCATTCACATCTTCTTTACTCTCTAACAATAAACTTAACAATGCCTTTGCAAGCCTTTGTTATTTGCTGAATGCTGTGGGGTGCTGTGTTTCGGAGCTAACAAGCACTTTAAAGAGTCTATGATTTGTCTCTCGGGTATGTTATCTTGCTATTAGCTGTAAATAGGGATGTAGATATAATGTTTTACATCTGTACTATTAAGAAGCAACAAATTAGACTCTTCCCCAGCCTCTTCCCCTAGCTCACAAATCTTTGATAACTCCAGGAAAAAGTGAATAAAAAATCATTGTTTGTAAAGATACAGACAAAACTCTGCAATTCATATGCTTGTGAATATAACAATTGAGATTTTTAACAAGATCTGTTTGAAATTCAATATTCCTTTTCCTGGGAAAGCTCCAGAATGTTGCTATTTGTTTTCAGAGCAAAATGAAAAGAAAGCCCAAAGCATCAAAGTTTCCATTGCAAAATGAGATAAAAAGCAATTAATTTCAAATCAACCATTTAGAACATTTTGTTTCAATGTAATAGATTTTCTATGTTTAATAAGGTGCAATACAAAATAAAACACTTCAGAATGAAAAGCCACTTAAGAATGAAAAAATATCGGTATGTTCCTTCTCAGAGTGACTGAAACATTTATTTTCAATGTGTTTGCAAAACAAAATAAGCAGCTTGGCATTCTCTGGGAAGTTTTGTTTTCACAGGCTGACTAGGCAGCAGCCTTTGAGCTGCCTTCTCCCTGGCCAGACTCCTGGTGCCTTCTTGCGGGCTTCCTCCACGGGCAAAGCGGACGGCAAGGGCAGGGAGCAAATAGCTGCATACACTGGAGCAGAAGAAGCTGCGTTTCTCCCCACCCGTCGGCAGAAAGAATTTGATCAACTCCCAAAAGGGAGGGGAATGAACGCTTCTCTTCATTTTCTTTCCGCGTTGACAGAACTCCAGCCTTTTGGCTTCTTTAAAGTAATGATTCAGTAGCTGAGGTTTTGACACTGAAAAGGACAGCTCAGTTCTGGAGAGGAGTGTTTCTGGACAGCCAGCCTGTGCAGGACGGTGTGCTGAGGCACAGACAAACCGCTCGGGCTCCCGCTGCCCCCGTCCCTCGCCCTCCCAAGGCGCCGATGCTTTGCTTGGCCTCTGCAAAACGTGCATCCCATTCAGTATATCATGTTCAGAGGTTTGAGGTCCCAGCTGAGCACTCCGAAATCAGGTTTAAACACCATAGATAGTTTCTGGAGACCCAAAGGGGTTGACGTCATCTCATTGCCTGAAGTCTGGTTTCTTCCATAACTTCTGCATCAAACCCGTAACACCCCTCGCTTAGTTTGGAAAGGAGATCATTCCAGCTGAATTGACGCATCAGAGCACCCCTGGTGGAGTTTTGCACTAAGTTAATTTGCTTTTGAAACTGATTTTTGTTAAAATAGTGCCACTTCCCACATGCGCAAAATTTCCATGGCTATAAACATGTGATAACCTGCCCAGAGACTCCCTAAACCTCCCTCGGTCACTGCCTGATATATCCCCTAAAGCAGGACAGTTTCTACACAAATGTTGTTTAAGGAGACCTGTTCTCTCTTGCACACACCACAAAGGTTTTTGCTGAGCTTCTCACCGCACTCCAGAACATGTCCCTCCTGCATGGCTGTGGGCCCATGGCCAGCAGAGTTTGGCCACTCCCTTGGGCCTCAGCCCTGTGATTTCCGTGGCTGTGACCGACTGGGGTCACTGCAAATGTTGTCACTGCACTGTTTGCCTTTTTCAGGCTTTTGCTAAACATAGAATCATAGAGTCATAGAATAGTTCAGGTTGGAAGGGACCTTTAAAGGTCGTCTAGTCCAACCCCCCTGCAGTAAGCAGGGACATCTTTAACTAGATCAGGTTGCTCAGAGCCTCATCAAGCCTGGCCTTGAATGTCTCCAGGGATGGGGCCTCCACCACCTCTCTGGGCAACCTGTTCCAGTGTCTCACCACCCTCACTGTAAAGAACTTCTTCCTAATGTCTGATCTAAACCTACCCTGCTCTAGTTTAAAACCATTGCCCCTCGTCCTATCGCTACATGCCCTTGCAACCAGCCCCTCCCCACCTTTCCTGTAGGCCCCCTTCAGGTACTGGAAGGCCGCTATAAGGTCTCCCTGGAGCCTTCTCTTCTTCAGGCTGAACAACCCCAGCTCTCTCAGCCTGTCCACTGGTCAACCAGACCAAGCACTGTCTCTCTATGTCACCAGGAAACACCCCACAGGCAGTTTTTTGCCTTTTTCTTCTACACTTGATTTTCCCTCTAAGTTTTTCCTTTCTGGGAGCAGTTGCTCTCATCACCTGGCACTGGTGGAAAAGGACTCGGGAATATGCTGCCAACCCATTTGCTCGCTGGTGTGAGGAAACCATTGCAATCCACTAGACATGCCATTTCTTCACCAAACTTAGGTTTGTCCATCTCTGAACATATTAACCAGTGATAAGGTTGGCATGAGCCATCCTCCCTGCCTACAGCAACAGACTGATTTGTTTTGTTGGAAACCAAGAGGGCGAGCAGACGTGTCTGCAGACAGGCCATCACCTGTGCCTGTGAATACCTTGATTGTGGGTGGTGTTTGGAGAAAAGGGAAACCTTTTTATCACGGGACCAATAAAATAACTTGAGCAGAGCCATGATTGCCTGGAGAAGCTTGATGCACTTTCAGATGAAGTTAGCATGACTCAGGACTTGAGGAAACTTGAGATTTGGGAGGGATGTGCCTGCTGACAGGCACCATAGAGGGGGCTGCAGTGCTTGGGGTAAAGCTCTGCAAATCACCGCGAATGCCTGTTCTCCTGGTGTCTCACGTGAAGGTTGATAAGGTTCAGCACAGCTTATCAGCACCTGGCGGTGGCAGGCATTGTCCTGCAGTGATGCACGCTACAGCCAGAGCACAAAAGTTGCCATCTCAACTCATAGGCACCGGTGTTGTGTAGGATGGTATCTGCTGTTAACGATGACTGATGGGAGCAAATTAGATTTCTATGCAATATTCACAGCTTGCATAACTGCTTCCATGAAGTGATCCCCTGACCTACTGGGCTGATTTTGCTGTGCAGGTTTCATTCCCTTCCCTGTTGAATTTCACGTGCTTCTCCCTCTGGCTCCATGACAGCTCTTTCTTATTTTCTGAGGGAGATCTGTTTAGTCTGAGTAATTGAGAGAGTTGTCCTTTTTTAGATTTCAAGGTATATTTTCTGGGTATCCAAAGCTGGTGGGATTGGCATTTCCTACTACATTTCTAAAGCACAATGATACAAATTTAGAAATTGTAAGAGAAAATGGGAAATATCTGTGAGAAACAGCATGACAAAGAATTTTGCCCAGTTATTAAGAATTCCTGAAGTTTTGGCTGGCCCACAATTTTTTTTAATTTTTTTTTTTTTTTTTTAAAGATGACTGGTTCAAGAATCTTCCTAGAAATCTTCCTAGAAATTATGGATTGCACACAGCAGCAGATGCTTTCTAGTTCTTTGTATTCTTTCATCCATGTCTCTTCTGGTTGGACTCGATGATCTTAAAGGTCGTTTCCAACGTAAATGATTCTATGAATCTTGCCTTGATTTAGTGGGAAATATATTTGATTGGACACATCTAAAGTTGGTGGAAACTGACTTTTGTAGTGGTGCTAAGCATGAGCATAGAGAGAAGCTACTTCTTACGTTGCAACACATTAGAAAAGATGAAACTGAAACACTTGTGATGAGGATATCATGTCTATCAGGCCATGCCTGACGCCTTGGGCAGCCCAGAGAAGGTGTGCAGTCTCCATCCTTGGAAAAGTTCAAAACCTGACTGGATGCTGCCCTGAGCAACCTGCTCTAGGTGACCTGCTTGAGCAAGGGCGTTGGACAAGATGGCCTCTAGAGGTGACTTCCCACCTCACCCAGCCTGTGATACTACAAATGATGAGCTTTTAGAAGCTTTGGAATGATTTCTATTTATAGAATCATAGAATCACAGATTGGTTTGCGTTGGAAGGGACCTTAAAGATCACCCAGTTCCAGCCCCCTTGCCCTGGGCAGGGACACTTCTGCTCAAAGCCCCATCCAGCCTGGTCTTGAACACTTCTAGGGATGGGGCATCAACAGTTTCTCTGGGCAACCTGTTCCAGTGCCTTATTATTGCTTAAGCTCCTTCATATTACCTTTGAGTGAAAAAGAAATGGTTTGTGGGTCGGTGCTCCTTTCCCTCTGGTGAGTGGCCTCCAGCCAGAGACAGCTCCGAAGGCAGCCACAGAACCTCCCCCTTGCTGTGGATGCCAAGGACACCAAAAGGCTTTGAACCCCAGAGGTCAAGCAACAAACTCTGAACACTGAAGAAAAAACTCAAAGTGAGACAGAACAGAAATAAGAGTTAAAACAAACAAACAAAAACAACCATCAAAATCCCTTTGTTCCCTACTGCGCCCCACTGCAGGCTGGTCTGTCCTTTCAGACTTCGCTTACTCTGTAGTGGCTTTACTGGTTTCCTGCAACCTCCTGTGCTCCACAGTGAGCGATGGCTGTATCCCCAAAATGTGCCCGCCCTTCCCTCTGATGGGACATCGTCAGCTTGACATTTCTGCTGTGGATGGGATGGGGATTTCTGCAGATAAACTCGGGTTCTTGGAAGCGGGCAAAACTGGAGCTGTATTCCCATCCAGCTGGGTGCATGCACTTGGGCGCAGGCTGCACTGAAACTGTTTCATTAATGGCTTTTCTCTCGCACCCACAGCTCACGGGGGTGTTCACGTGCAGGTGCTGCGGGGGGCTACTGGCTGCAGCCCCCACCAGAGACCTACCGGGACAGGGGAAAAGGGCAGAAAAGACTTACCTTCTGCAACAGCATTAGCTGCAAAAATCAGACTATCCTATCTAAAGGTTTATCTGATTTAAAAAGGAAAAAAACTTAAGAAAATAACCGCATTAAAGACTAAGATGTTGACAGTAAGGAAGATTGACTCCCAGTCCTTTATAGGAAAGAAATTTAACTATTCAGCTTTGTCCTGCTTTAATACTGCTTTTAAATCACCTACTTTGAAAAGAGATTCATCTATTGCAGTTTCCCCACAGTGTGGGGCACTGCAGGAAAAATTCTTTGCTGAAGGAATGGATGTCATTAATGTGTAGTAAAAAAGGTTTGATTGATTTGTTCGAGAGTCTGTTTTAACATGCCTAAATTACAGTGTTTTCCAGTCTAATCTGTCATTTCTTGGAAGAAAACCATCAACTGATGTTTTTAATCATTCATTTATTGCCTAAGCTGCCTGCTCATGAAAGCTCTGCTTTTCACAGGAAATGGCTTTGAATAACGTGGGGTTGTAGTCTGTTTTCTTCTAGTTATGTCTCAACATTTTTCTTGGCATCATCAGGAGGGTGTTCCTCTGTTGTAGCACCTCCCAGGTGAACCCCTCTGTGGCTGAAGAAAAGGCAGATACCTTTTTCCCTACTCCAGGATATTTCCTCAGGGATTCGGCAGCTGTGTACAATTGCAGTATCTTCCAACTGCAAGACCTTGGTTGGCTCTTCATGCTCCTATTGGGCTGTTGTTTAGCAGGAGGGAAAGGGGAGGAAAATCAGGCTCAGCCAGGCAGTAAATGGTGCATGTGAACCTCTTTCATGCTTGTGTTTGTGTGCTTCGTCCGACAGACTCGTGCCCGGGGCTCTGGGCTGCTCCTGTTGTGGCAGGGTGTCGGGAGGCTGCACAGGGCCATGCTGAGGAGCTGGTGGCCTTGCAGTGTGCAGTGGCTGGAGCTACATGTGCTGCTGAGACCGGAGGCCACGTTTAAAGACCCTGAAATGCAAAATATCATTCAAAAACCAACAGTAAAAATGAGGCAAAAGGAGGAAAGGAGTTACTGCCTGCTAGAAAACAGTTTCTGTTCTTCAGTTATTAGCTCATCATTCACTTTCCATTTGTATTTTTAATGTATAACCTCTACTGTGTGTAGTGTTGGAGACTTCTGAAAATGTCTGTGAAATTAGAGTATGATTTGAATGGAACATAAAGGCTAATTCTATTTAAAGCCATATTATCCTCAAACTGAAGCCCTGTACTCAGGTTATATCCTGTTGCTCTTTATTGTTTGTATCATCTATGTGTCTTGGAGCCCAAATCCTCACTGTGTGAAGGGCTTATGGAAAAGGGTCCTCTCTGCCTCTCCCTCCCCATCTCTTCCTCCAAGGAGCTGTGTTTTTCTCTTGCTCATGCTTGTTTTGTGGGCAAGGCAGATGTCACATCAGGTGGAGCCAGGATTAACCCCACAAGGGAAGAGCTGCAGGGACGTACCCCACAACATATATGACCTGAGGCCGGTCCTGGCATGCCCTCCTGGGTATCTCCAGGGCAGATTGACCGAGGTGACCCCTCTCCAGGAGCGGCGACGTGCAGCAGCTCCAGTAGCACTCTGCAAGTGAACCACCTCCACTCATCTGCACAGCACCCTTCAGCCATATGGTGACATTTGCATCTTCATCCATCACTCGGTATAATGAAAATACAGGCATTTGTTTTGCTGCAACACTTGTCTTCCATGAATGTCTTGACATTTATGTACCACCAAGAGACATTATGTTATGTCAGGATTTTATTCTTGTGGCATTATCTACCCTAATTAAGGCTGTCCCTACCTGCTTCAGCAAAGTAACAATGAGGTTGTTTTAATTTCTGAGTCTTTTGAAGTAGTAACAAAGGAGGCAGTCAATGCTAGGAGGACGGGCGCCGTGTCCCCGCAGCCTGCCTCGAACACTGCTCAATGCCACGCAGTAAAGCTCTCCGTCGTGTGTCCTCAGCGGTGGCTGGCACCAAGGATGTGTCCGACAGCCCCAGCACTGGAAGGGGCACCATTCCTGACCATCTCTTTTGTAGGTCACCTACTATAAAACAAAATAATTGTGTTTATACGACAATGTGCAAAGCGAGCTTTCTGGAAAGCTAGCAGAGACGAGGCTGAAATCAGCCTGAGCAATGGGAAAAGCACTTGCCATGCAGATGAGTGCAGGCAGTGTCCGTGGGGACATAAGGCTTTATTCTTGCCCCCATTTCCCTCTCCTGGTGTGCAGTGTGGGCGGGCAGCGGGGCAGGGCATAAATGAGGCAGCTCTGTAGAGATGCCCCAGGCTCTTGTGTGATTCAAGTGTCTCAGCACCTCCTGCAGACAGCCCAGGTGTCATCTGGTGCCATTTGCTCACCTCCAGCTTTTGCCAGGTGCTGCAAGCTGTGTCCTTTCTTCTAACCTGCCTGAGGTGCACCAGGGCTGGACCAGATACCCGTAAGGCCACATGCAGGATGTAAAACATGTGGTTTGCTACCAAACAGCTGTAGCACCCTAACAGCATGTTTTTGCTCACGGTGGAAAATTTAATGGTTTGGGAAAAATGAATCAGAGATGAGAAAGAGAAATAATCTACTACAGCTTTTACAAGCTTTATCAGCCTGCAGGGCAAGAACATTTTTCTTCCTCTATGCAAATGGAAGCAGTTTCCTCTAGCATTTATGGAAGCATCTTTTATACAGACGCATGTCTCTATCTACAGATAATACAATTCCTGGACACTTAGTGATGTTGTCAGAGTCATCAGGATTTAAGCACAGTGAGCCAGAGCAGGTAGAGGGTTCAAGAGCTGATTAATCCTTCCTGCTGGAGTAGGTTTGCATTAATGAAGTGCCCCTCACCCCTGCAGGGCTCTAATTTAGACAAGGAGACAAATGCCTCGAGGGTGCCCTCCCAGGGACTCTCTTCCCAGGAATGTATGAGCAGTGCTATGTCCCAATCACTGCTTCGTGTCCGTTCAGCCATTGGCTTCTTGGACAAGACCGACATTAAAATTGGAGACCTGTTTTTCTGCTATTCCTTCTCAGACATTAAGTATTTGGCATATTGAGCACTCCTGGTTGAATGACAAGGCTCTTCCCCAACGTGGGGACAAATTTCCTGGTTCATTTACCTGCCATTCAACCTCTGACATGTCAAAGTGAAAGCATGAATGTCTTAAAACCACAACTTGGCTAAAGAAAAGACGGGATTATTTTTTTCTTTAAAAAAAGGTTGAAAAAAGACTTGATTGGAAACAGAGCCAAGTGAGTCTTACAGTCTATGTCAGTGGAAAACAAATTCAGTAATAGCCTGGGAAGTGATTGCTCCTCAGCACCGCCAGTCTTCTGCCTTCCACTGCAGCTAATGCTCTTGCCACCATCCCATGGCTGGAGGGACCTCCTGAGACCCACACTGGCAAAGACCAGAAGATGTGCAAAGAGCTGTTCCAGCTGGAGGCTGGCTGGATGCTGGGAGGGTTCGGTATCATGGAGCATAAAGTGAATTATCCTTATCTTTAGCAGGAGGCTTGTTCATTGCTGTGTCTCATGGGGAAATAGATATTTGGGAAATTAATGATTGTCTCCAGCTAAAACCTCTAAGGCAGGTACCATCATGTTTTAATTGTTACTACTGAAGTCCCTCTGACTTTGTAGTGTCTCTGTTCTTTCTCATTAGCAGAACTGGTAATTGTGTTTTAAAATAATCATAACATTTCCTCTGAGCTTAGCTTGTTTAGCCAGGTCGAACAAAGGTTAGAGGGGATGTAATATCTCTTAATAAATACATTGGGTGGTAAATGCTGAGGAGAGGAAAGAGTTCTTGGAGTTGAAGGATAATATTAGCTCAGGATCGAACAGCTACATATTGGTCGTGAATAAATTCATACTGTAAATTAGAAGACAATTTCTGGGTATCTGAAGAGCTTGTTCAGTCAGGGAAATGCGTGACTTGGGCTTGTTTCAAGATGGAGCTTCATGGCCCCACACAAGGGGCAGAATAGGTGAAGGCAGGAATCCTTGTAGAATAGGGATGATGTGAGACCTTGGGCACAATGAATACAATCCAAAGGGTTTTTGAAAAGACACTGGATTCCTCTGCTAACACTGTGCTCATACTGCTATTATCTTGTGTTTCAGTGCTCGGGGGTGCAGGGAAGGACACCTCTCCTTGGCCTCCCCTGGCACTGGTGACTGATGAACCAGGGTGGTGGCAACATGCACCGTTGGTGCTGGGCCATTCACTTCAAAGGAGTCTCAGTGCACATCGTCTTTCCTGCTCTGCTTAAACCTGTCACCAGAACTTGGTCTAGGCAACTGAGGGCTTCTCGTGTCTGCTCTGGTAGCGTGATCCTGATATGCTTTTTTTGGTCCATCTAAGATTTTTTTTTTTAGGTTTTTGCAATAGCACATCAATTTGCAGTTGTTGGAGAGCCAGTGGTGTGAGTGATGTTCCTGGTCTCTCCTGTTCTCTTCCTGTGCGTGGATCTTGGTTTATTATCATAGGCTTTGAGTTTGTGGCAGAGGTGGATGCTCTGTGGCCCACAGCATGTCCTGGAAGATGGGTGGATGTCTGGGGTCCCTCTACATTTGATACTCGCTGCCTGTCACCTTGTGTTCATGACAGTCCCTGCAGCTTGGAATTCCTGTATGTACTGAGTACCACCGTCCATTGCCCTGCAAATAGCTGTGGAAAGGAAGAGATGCTGCTTTGTAAGATTCTTAGTACAGTGTGAGTTTTTACAAAAGGTGTATTATTATGACTAAAATTACCCTCCTGTATCTATCTGCTGTGCACTTCCCAGTGTCCATATGTAAAATCACAAATTTCTATTTAGATGAAGATTTTTTACTTAGAATATACTTTCTCTTTAAAAATGCTAACTTATATCAACTGGGCCTATGATAGCTTGAAATATAACATTCACAGAGTGGGAACTGTTTGCAAAAAAAGCTGCTTGTTTAACTGTGCAGTGTCTCTCTGACCATTAGCAGTGTGTTGTCTTTGCCTGAGACATGACTGTGGAGTTGAAACTTCTCCCATAGCAAGTCCTGGGACCTGCTGGGTGCAGCAGTTGTAGCCCTAACTGTTGAAGCTCAGTTCTTGGGGACAGAAAAAAACCCAAGTTTTGGCTATCTTCTTCTGTTCTATTTTAAAAGTGTAAGCAAATGCCAATAGATAGACAAATCTGGCAGTTTTGACAAAAAAAAAAACCTTGTAATTTTGACAGTACGGTATGCACGCTGAAACAATATTGAGTTTTCATAGAATTGAGGTTTTCTGTGAGAATGGGATGTGACATTATCTGAGAGCATGGCCTGTCCTAAAAAAGCAGATTCTTTCTTTTTGTGTCCTTCTGCACTCACTGTTTGAATTTCTCTTCCGAAAAATTCATAGGTAAACCACCATAGCCTGGGAGCCAAATCTGGCCTAGGGTGCAGCATCTACAACTTCTAGGACTATGAAGAAACGTAAATCTGGCCGTATGTCCATTTTCCTACTACTTGTGCTGCTGTTGCATATACTTTGCCTCCTCTGTGCGCAGGAAAGCTGTGATTTCCCATGTGGCACCACCAGCATGCAACCCTGTGAGCCCCTTAATGCTCCCAACCACTTTATTTCTTTTTTTTCCATTGTGCATGGTAGAAGGATGAAAAGAAGCTTCAATGCAAGCAAAAGTATTGTGAAAGCACTGATTCAATACCTGCACACCCAGTCAGTCAATAGCTCTTCAGCTCCTCACTGCATAGCTCTTTCCTTCTCTGTTGGAGCAGGGTACAGCAGCAGTACCAAACTCTAGTGATTATTTTTGGTTAATAGAGGATGAAAGACCAAACTAGCTTATCTGTCAGGGAGATTTCTTTTGGAAATGCCAGAAGGGTCAGAGAGAAAGTGAGATTGGCTGCTCCGGCAAGGAGACGAGTCTGAGGAAGAGAGTCTTTGGGCAATTCCTCTATTCAAAAGCCTGGAGCCATATAGACATGTCCGTGTACGTGCATGCAGTTACATGTGGTGTGTCAAAGGTGGTAGCTGTCCTTTTTTCAGAACAATATTTGCTACTGATGTTTTTATCTTTCAGTAGAAAAGAATTTTTTGTTTGGAAAACACAGCTTGGGAATAATTAGTCTTCCTTTACATTATACTTTTAATTTTAAGCACTTTACCATGGGAAAGCTAATGAATTAACCATGGATACCTTAATTAAAAAATCCAAAAGGTCAATAAATTGTTTATAACCATGGCTAATAATTATCTACAATTATAGATGTGCATGGGACCATCTCTAATGCTAGCCACAGGAGCCTGGCACATCATTTAGGGACTCTTTATAAGCAGAGTCTGCATAGAAATTGTGATCAAGGATTGTTAAAAGCCACCCATTTCACAATCTGCCACCTGTCTAAATGAGAAGCGTGTGGGTCTGTAACGTCAGCATCCTCTGCGGAGGCATGCAGTCGCTTCCACGTGTGCGTGGGACTCTTGTGTCTTAAAACAGCAGAACTTGCTGTGCCAGGTGAGGTTTTTCTGGACAGCTTTGTCTTGTCCATAAACAAAATCAAATCAGTCTGATTTGTTAGGAATATTTTTGTCACTCTCCCCAGTTTGCAGGAAGCCTGCACATTCACTCCCTGCAAAAATAATAATTTTCTTGTCCTTCGAGGACAGCCTTTCATTACATAGGAGCTAAGATGCGTGTCCTTGTAACCCTTAAAATGTAATTCCCCCTTTCTACTCAGAACATGCAGCAATCGCCCTGTGAAGAAGAATATCAGTGCCATCACTCAGAGACTTTGGAGTCACTCATGTAAAATGAAGGCTTCTCTGGACTATGCATGCAGACCAATGTTATTTGTTTATTCTTCAAAATTGCCTACTGTTCATGGCTGTTTAGTCTCTCATACACAAGTCATGCACGAAGGCACATGCTCTGTGCAGCTTATGCTTATAAGCCCTAGGAACAGTGGCTGAGGCTGAACAGCAGTTTTCTCACTCACTATAAATACCCAGGTTTTGCTGGTCCCATTGGACACCCCAATTCTTTGTGAACATCCACTTAGCAAAAACCATGTAGTGCCCCGTGCTGGGGCAAAGCAGGCTGGAAGAGGTCTATGGGCTCTCCAGGTGATGTGGCTGCAAAAGCGTTTCAAAAAGCCCTTGAGTCTATAGAGTTTGACCGGTTTATATGAAAGAGTGGGCTTGTAATTCAGTCTTATACAATATTAATGACATTAAACAATCTTTTCCCAGGTGATCTGAACAGAGATTGTTATTTCCTTAATCACATTTAGATTTACAACAGAGAATAAACTTTAGAAGGCACCACATAAAGCAATTCACAGTGTGCCTCTGCAGAGGCTCTAACGCACAGTGTTAACTTTACTTCTCCCTTCTGTGCACATGTACCTAAGCAGGATTGTACAGATTTTATACAGGTTTTTACAGAACCCCCATCACTGTAGTATCTGAAGGACTTCTATGGCACTTCAGTCAGGCATGGGCCTTTCTGTAATACGTAAAATGTAGTTGCAGAAGAGCATTTTACTTTAGAAATATTTTTGTCTAGATTTGAACCTTTTTGGGTTCAAATGGGTTCATTAACCTATTAACGTTACATGGCTGCACTTCTGGTGGCAATAATAAAAAGCTGTGAAACCAAGGCTGGGTCACGTGTAAGGACGAGAATGAACCTCTTACAGAGACAGCAATGGTGAAAGCACCGTGAAAAAACTGCAAATTTTAGACCAAACTTTTTCTGCCTGCAGAGGCACAAATAGGAGCCAAGCCTTCCTGAGCCATTAAGTCTAGTCTCCCGCTATCCCAGTCCATCGCTTCATGTTTTCCCATTCACCTGCCTGCCGGGTCCCCCTCCAGCATGTCGTCTTGCCCACTGTCCAGGCTGAGCGGTGCTCCAGCGCCTCTGGTGCCTGGGAACTTTCCTCTCTCTTAAAGCCTCATACTGCGAGTGGCAGTTTGCACCTTTCGCTGTGGTGCCAAACATGCCTCTTGGCCTTCGTGATTCTTCACTCTGGTGTTTAGTTTATCCATACTGTACTTCAAGAAGAAAATCCCACCACTCCTTGCCAATGGTTTCCACATTGCACTAACTGCGTCAGGATGTTTCATGCCCCTGCAGGGACTGGCCAGCCGCTCTTACCCATCTCGATGTGTGCCTGCTCTAGCCTGCATTCATTCATACTGCAGACAAATGGCTTTCATTGTATGCCATCGCATTTAAAAATCAGATTATGTTAGCAATCCTTTTTCTATATTTTCTAATAGCATCATTTAATGTTAGTCACTGGATGAGGTAAGCCCATAGACTGGGTGGTAGCTCTGACCACATTTCTGTGTGCGGTCACATTCACCCCCTCTCCATCCTCAGGAGTATTTCATTATCCCTTGCAAAGTGGTGCTCACAGAGTTTTGCTCCAGGAGAGCCCATAGCTGGTGGCTTGGGCACTCGGGCAGGTGCTGTGGGTTCAGACCCTCCTCTGTGAGATTTTCTCATGGAAACCCTTGCTATGGGGATCTGGACAGGCCCTTGGCATCCACAAGGTCTTTCCAGGGGACAGCAAGGACACAGGGTGTTGATGAACCAACGTGGTAGTTGAGGAGGGAGTCACAGGGTTTGAACTGGTGACTCTGCATCCTGGAGTGGCAAGTCAGTTGTTTTGGGGCTCCACTGAGGCACTGTTCCTTGAGCCGTTCCCCTGGTTCATGGGCACCAGTCCAGCCATGGTGATCTGGGCACCTTCAACTCTTCTGCAAAAAAATCTCCCATCAGAGTGCAGGATGCTCAGCCTATGGTTGCCTGCCACGGGCTGGAAACTCCTCAGTTGAAAGGCACAGATGCTGGGGCAAGGATTTTTGTTGCACCATCGCCATCAGCAGGGGGAATATCACTGAAATAGGATGAGCAAGTGGTTTGGTGTTACCTGGAATATTTTTGTAGAAACCATGGCAACAGTCTTTCTCAAAATGATAGCAGCTTTGCCATCTGGGAGCTCATCCTGCACCTGCTTAAGCTGTTAGTTGTGGCTAATCCTCTTCCTGCGCAAGGGCTGCCCAAGTAGGTGAAGCCAAGCACCTGAGTACTTGTCTGAGAGTTTGGTCATTCGACCATTGTGGCTTCTGAGGAACAGCTTGAGAGTAGGTTTCTCAGTGAAATCTCTGTGTATGCGTACACGTATGCGTGTCTGTGTATAATTTCCACCTACGTCATTTTAATTTATTGATGTATTAAAGCTCCCACAGTTTGCTGTCCATCCTGCATTGTTCTTGTATACGGACAAATCACTCTTCAATGCCGTGTCAGAAACAATGCATTACGACCTGGGGAAGGTCTCATTTTTCATTATATTTTATCATTCTGCTTTATACTAATTACAAACTGGGACATTTTTTTTATTTTCTCAAACCATGGTGTTTCGGCAGTATTTCTAGGTCCTTTGCAAGGCAATGAGAAATGCAGAGAAGAGAGCTGCTCTCTGAGGGGGCTTGTTTTCCCCACGCACAGGGCTGCCAGCATTATGGATGCGTGGAGGCACCCACATTTTGCTTATTCTGCCAATTTATGTGTATTAATGCTATTTTACGTTCACTACGAGGAGGATATTTTGGAGGGCTTCTAAGGACCAGTTTGGTCTCAGAGCTGTTTTATTTGCTGATGGGGTCTGTAAAGAGAATTGTCTCTCAAAAGCTCTGACAAGAGCATCTCTTGCTGCACCAGACGGGCTGCGCTCTGCCACCCTGGGGCTCTTTGGTACCTCGAGGGCTGTGGCAGAGCATTTTCTGCTGAGTGGTGCTGCAGGGCAGCTGTGTGTGGGGAGCTGGGCAGTGCTGTGGCATCTCCTGTGTTTGTCACCTGCTCCCGCAGCAGGACCAAGCACACAGGGAGGCCAGCGGGGAAGAGGCTATGAGCCCTCGTCCTTCCTCCCTACTTTGCTGCAACATTCCAGGCAGCTGATCTGCCCTGTTAGCCTGAGGATATTACTATTACTATACAGTAATAGTAATAATATGGTTTTTTCCCAGAGATTTCTGAACTGTACTGCCACATTCAAATGGGAGAATAATTAAAAAAAAAAATTAAAAAAAAAATCCAAGCATTCCAGGCCTATATTTCTTGAGGATTTTTTATTAACATGAGTCACTGAACACTGTTATTAAAATAAAAACTATTGTCCTAGTTGCTACAAACAGAGCCAATGTTTTACGGCAGAAGTTCCTTTAGCTGCAGCTGCATAGAGACTGGTGCTTTTTATTGAGTCAGAGGGAGCCAGGATTTGAACAATACATTAGCGTAAAAGGAAAATCTCATAATTTTGTTGCTTGATATGGTGATCCATCTGTAATTCAATATCATCATCCTTATATCAGATGGTAATAAAATCATTGTGAGCTGAGGTACAAATCTGATGGGTTTTTTTTAAACTGAATGGAGGTCTTTTCAGCCATTTTTAAGGAGCTCTCCTTGCTAAGAGTACAGAAATTGCTTTTACTTGATCCAATTTCACATTAGGACAAAAAGTAAATTTCATGCTACATTTCATTTTCAGATGTAGGATATAAAATCATGAGCTACAAAAGAAAGTCGTGTACTGTTCCTATCCTTTGTCTCACAATAAAAGAACAACAAAAAAGAGCTTGGAGAGAAACAGAAAGTTTCCTAGGGAAAAGAGCCCCACCACATAGGGGTGAAATCAAGACTCTGTGTGCCTTCCTATAGAACAGGTTGTGACTTTATTTATTTAAGGAACAGTGGTTTGCCCAGTGGAAGGTCAGGAGATCATACCTCCTTCATACCTCCGTTCCTGTGGCTCTTGCTGAATGCACCATCTTTCATTCGCTGGTCTGATCAGCTGACTGATGGATATTAGGGCTGGGAGATAGCTCTAGTTATTTAGTCGGACCCATATGCCATGTGCTTCACCCTGGCCCATTGATCTATGATTTAATTTCCAGAAAGATACCCAGTCTTGATTTGGAGAGACCAAGTGATGGCTGAACATCAATGTCCCTTGGTGCTTTGTTCCAGCTGTCAGCGTCCTCATCTGCCAGACTGTGTGTCCTCATATCTCTAAGGTGGAGATGTCTGCCATCCATTCTTGTTATTCTTAGTCTGTGACAGAGATGACTTGTCTTTACCCATGGTTATATTTCAGCAGGTGACAAAAGCAGCCCTTATTCACCTTCTAAGCTCTACAGTTCTAGGAAGCTCTACGCTTTTTTCCCAACAAAATAATATATACATCCACAGAGTAATTTTTAAATTATATAATTAATATATTATGCTAAGACTATGTAGCCACAATCAGAAGTTTGTCCCTTATCTTTGGCTGAGGATTAAACCTCAGAAACAGGAGAACTGTCACCTAACAAAGGACAGTTCAGATAACTGACCTTTTCTTTGAAGGCCTTGAGACTGTACATTGCTGGAAAAGCAACATCTGAGCATTTCCAAATGACACAGAAGAAAATTCACTACCAGAGAGATGAGCATGTTGATACACTCATGAAATACTCCAAATTCTGACCATGTCAGATCAAACCCAGCTGCACTTCTTCAATGGCCCCACATTTTTTCATTGTTTTGTGATGACTATATTAAAAGTAGGATAAAAAAAAAACAACGATCAGAGATCAGCATCCCTGCAGAAAACTCATTCAGACTCAGACTAAGCACAGCTGAAAACTCTTGATGTCTGTCTTTGTAGCTATTACAACAGGTACATAAATAATCTCTCTCCGAGGCACAACTGTATCAGACAAATCCTAACGACTGTAACAGCTCTGTGTGATACAGGAGCAAGTAGTCCTGGCTGTCAGTTATGCTTTCGGGGGTTGTCTTCTGTTTTCTAAGGCAAAATTAGAGTGATTTTTGCTTAGAGGTAACAACACCCAAGAAATGGCCTTATTGAAATTTAGACACGCCCTCCCAAAAAAACCCACCAACCCAAACCAAAAATCTGAAGGCTGTTCGTGGTCTCAGTTTGTCCATAACGTTGAGGCCAGATGGCCTGGGTGACCAAGAGTACCAACGCCTCTGTGGAAAGCTGTGACTGACCTGCCATCTGCAAGCCTGTCATCGTCACTATATACAGCTGGTGACAATGATCTCCTGCCACTGCCCAGAGACAGGCTGACATCCCTGCCACCATGACAGCCTGGTGCGAAGGACTGCTCATCTTCAGGGTCCCAGCCCTTGCCTTTGGATGAGGGTTTGCTGATGTCGTGGGCAGCTTGCTGCTGGCCTTAAGCTGGAGACACCAAAAGCAGACGCTTTGAGAGGCTTCTGGCAGGACTTTGATATTAGGGAGTGTTAAAGACCTTAGATGAGGACCTGTGGACCTCCATACAGAGAGGCATAGCTTTTTGGATCCTGATTAGGCAGATACTTCTCGCTATGTAGGCCTGTATATTGATGAGTCACCCAGGCTCTCTTTCCCACCTACTTTGTTCCCTCCTTCCCATTGTTCTCCTCAAGGAGCTTGTGTGACAACACATTTATGCTGTACTTCTGTAGAGATAACAATGGTTTTCCTTCCTTTCTTTCTTTTTGCAGAAACTGTAGAGCTTGGAAAATCTGAACTGATGTGCAGAGAGCAGTTAATGGAAGCTTTACCCAAGACATGTGAGCATTAGTAGTTTTGTACCAGTCTTAGGAAACAAAGGTTCAGCTTCATCTTTTAGTCTCATCAGTATGTTGAGCACCTCAAAGCAGGTTACTAGAGCATTGCATTTGCTCATGTTTTGTGTTACGGTCAGGAATTTTTCAGGTGGTCCAGAAACTTTCTCTTTTCTCGAGCAAGGAAACACCTCTACTGATCCACATTCCTGTCATATCTAGTATAGACTCTCACAGCTCCTTTTTCCTCTGTCTTAATATGAACACTACAGGAAGCCTGAGATTGTACAGCATGCAGCTACATGCCTCATCAACAATGATGGCCCACATGAGCAATTCAGAACTGTGCTTTTCTAACTGTGTTTCATCCTCCTCAATTCCAGAACAGAGTTCAAAATCCTCATCATCATCCACAAAGTCATTGCTAGAACAATGATGAATTCTCTGCTTTAGGGACTTTTCTGTCCTCCAGAAAGATCCATGATCCAGGAAAGATAACATTTCTGGCACAGGTTCTTGGTTGCTTGAGATGCACAGAGCATCTTCAGTTGAGTATCCCTGTAGAAAGAGGGGGGAGTTGGCTGATCATGATCCTAACTTTGGTGATACAGAAGTGTACAGCACATTCTTATTTAAGACTAGGGATTGCTACTAATGCCAATACCACGGCAAGGGGGTTGGAACTTGATGATCTTAAAGGTTCCTTCCAACCCAAACCATTCTATGATTCTAATGCACATAAAAAAAAGAACAAGACACCAAACCTCCTCCAATATATGTATATTCACACCCTGCAGTAGGGCAGGGGAATGGGCCAGGAAAGCAGGAAGATGGGGTGACCTGTGGTTAGGGTGTTGCCCCTAGGCTTTGCCTCTAGACTCCTCTTGCCTAGTTTTTAAATCTTTCTGGACCTTGCTATCTCATCTGTAAAATGGTGCTTGATATACTGCTTTTTTCTTTTATGCAGATAAAATGAGATTGTGTCAACAAATGATTGTAAGGGACTAGGACAATATGATGATGGGAAAAATATAATTTGCTTTTGAATCTTTGGTCCTTTATGGATAAAATCAAACTCAATGCATAAATATCAAAGATTATTTTCTAAAATTACTAAGGGTGGACAAATAAAAAATTCAAGATATATTTAATTAAAACCCTTGTAGCAGCTTGGGTGAAAGTCACCATAAAAATGCATATTGTCATATTTCTACACCGGACTAAAGAGAAGCAGCTTTCCCATTTTTTTCATCCAGCCTTGCTTTCTTTGGAAAGCATGCTTGATGCTTTGGTATTGTTTCTTGCTTAATTGAGAGGGCCATTTTTTCTATGAAATGTCACAAGTCCAGGGTACATGTCCCACTCGTGCTTGTCTGAAAAGTTATCAGGATGGTGCCACGCCGTGCTTACAAATGTGATGAAGCCACTGCTGCTAGCAGCAGTCCATGTCCTGGTTAAACCTCAAATAACAGCCGACCCTGAAAAAGCTGCAGAAACCACCCCCTCACCCCTTTTGCTTGTCACAAAACAAAGCCATTGTTAGATCTAGTTTTACATGGAAGCAGCACTAGCAGCGCGTCTCAAGTCTGGGGAGAGTTCCACTCCTTTCATTTTGTCTTAGAAAATCATATTGTAAGAAATTACTTAGTCTAGTTGCGATTTAATAAAGCAGCTCTATTATATTTCATGTTGTGGAAAATTACGTTGAAGCAAGAACATGTTCAGTTGGAAAGAGGCTGTGCCCTTTCCTAATGGTTGTCTCCCTCAGGAAAGAGGGCTGTCGACTGCAAGGACTGGCCATTCCACTGCTCTCTGGGAGCTTTGAGGTCACGGTATTCACTGCTATTAATTAATGGCAGTCACTTCTCTGTGTGAAAGCAAGCCTTGCTGGCAGCAGGAAAATTTCAACTCACTCCTTTCCTTCCCTTCTTCAAAGTTTTTGTAATTTTCTGAATGACTGCAATTACTATTTTGAAATCAGTAAGCTCCAAAGTTGTCAAATTATGTATATACCACTATTCAAAAAAAAAAAAAGAAAAAAAGAAAAAAAAAGACAAATTGCAAATTGTGGCAATGTGAAAATGTTACTGGTAGTAAGTACAGTGGTGTGAAATTAAATCAGTCACGTCACTACTGGAAAACCTGTTGTGATTATCAAGCAAATCAAAAGTTCAGGGATTATTCCCAATTAATTTGATATACATGACATTCATTCCCTTCACTGTACACACTAGCTATTTCAACATTAGCCAGTAAAATTAAGCTATCCATAAACCTGAAGGCTCTGCTCTCATATGCAATTTAATATGCCAATAAGAACAATGCACTTTCCTGAGGATGAATAACTAGGGGCTTGCTGGGAACTAATGGACCAAGGTGTGCACAGAAACAATCACACCCTTCTGGTCATTAATCCCTGGGATCAGCATGTTCTGATTATTACTGTGTAATTAGTTAATAAAGCCTCTTTCAAAGTGGAAGAGAACTGCTTTCTCTGAGCATGATGTGCATTGCATCTATCATGGTTTATTCATTCTGCATGAATCTGGTTCTCATTTACGAGGATGTATTCTGGGAACTTAACTTTTCTGTTGTAATGTTTCTGTTGTTTCCAACACTGCAAAAATAAAAGACGGTGATAATTATCAATTTTTTTAATCTGAAGTCAATTTTTAAGAAGGAATTTACATTGGGAACAGTGTTTTGGGTTGGGTAGAAAAAATAGAGGTGAAGAAGGGAAACTGGTATTTCAGAAAGAGACATTTGCGTGTGTGACTTGGAGAAGATGACACATAATCTGAACAACAAATATTTTCACTTTCTATTGTCCAGAAATGGATTGATACTTGATGTACTATTAAATATATTTTTGAAATAACTGCTTTGAGGAGTAGCTAGTCTTCAAAAAGAATTATCTTGAGCTGTTTTAATTCAATATTTACTATTTACTATTAAATGTATTTTTATTTACTATTTACTATTCGACTTACTATTTGATTTACTATTTGATAATACTTGATTTACTATTTGATATTTGATTTACTATTTAATGTATTTTTTAAATAACTGCTTAGAACAGTGGCTAGTCTTCAAAAAGAATTACCTTGAGCTGTTTTAATTTAATCATATGTTGCATGGCATTTAAGTGCAAGTTGCTGGGACAAAGGTTTTGGAACTCAAAACAGCTTAACATTATTGCTTTCCATGTCAAATCATTGAGTAAATTCATTGAACAGAATATTCAACTGAAACAAATACAAAGAGATGTCATTGTAGTCAGGTGAAATTACTGTAAAATCTTAAATGAATATTCACAAACAGAGTTTTTGTTTGGTTGGTTGCTTTTTTTCCCCCAGCAGTGCTATGCCCGGGTTAACTGATCATCTTCTCAAGTCAGAAAGCAGATCCTTCCCATTCTGCTGTGGAAGTTTGATGAGTTTAGGTCCTGCTCCAGAAGACATAGTGAGAATCAAATCCAGCCAAAATTGTCTCAGTCCCTGATCAGTAGCAACCTGATTTTCTTTGTTATTAAAAGGGTCTTTTTCAAGATACAGATACCATTGTCAGCGTCCTGAAATGGGAATGCTGACCATCTTACTTGATGCTGTTTGACCAATGGAACTGTTATGGGTTCATATAAGCAATGAACAAAAATATCTCTCTCCTAATACCATCAGATCAGCAGTATTCTATTTTAATTGCAAATCTCTCCTGGGAAATTAATGGGAGAACCTTTGTAGCCTTTTATTGTATAAAACGTGAAGAAGAGGTTGACTAGGTGGAGTGAGCTGAGCAGAGCAGAGGGTCACCAGGATGCTCAGGGGCCTGGAGCACCTGCCCTGCAGGGGGAACCTGAGGGACAGGGCTTCTCATGCCTGGAGAAGGGAAGGCTTTGGAGGCACCTCAGAGCAGCCTTCTCCTGCCTATGGGCAGGTCATTGAGAAGATGGAATCAGGCTCCTCACAGCAGTACAAGGCAGCAGTACAAAAGACTGTGGATCTAAGTTGAAACAGGAGAAGCCCACATTATATATAAAGGGAAACCCTTTTCCCCATGGGGACAGTCCAGAGCAGGGCAGGTTGCCAAGAGAGGCAGGGGGGTCCATGTTCTTGGAGCTTTTTAGGAAAGCCCCAAGACACATGCTGCTGCTGTTTTGAGGAAGCCGTTGCACTGGGGACCCCCTGCCATCCCTTCCAGGCTGGGTTACCCAAGCCCTTTAGAAGAGAGTCCAGGGAAATCTCTGTGCTGTGCCTATTTGCTTAAATTGTGGTGTGCTGGCTTTAATAAGCCATGCAGTTGCTTCCAGCCCTATCCGTGTAAGAGTTTTGTCTATTTGTTCACTCTGTTTTTTAAACAAAGTTTATAGTTTGAAACCCTTGCTAACCTTTTTTCCTCTCAATGTCTGACTCATCCTGTGACGCGCTCATGCCATTCTTTTCTGTATCTCCAAACTTCCCATTTTAAGTAATGGTTGTCTCTCACAAGCGAAGAAGTTAACTTAAGATGTTCTATTGAAAACTGCACACAGTCATTCTTTTAATATTCTTTTTTCTATACACCTCTGACTATCTAACATGCTCTTCTTTCTTTAGGTGCATCAGTGTGAGCAGTCTTTAAAAGTCAACTGGGTTCCTGGGAGCAACAGAGCTCATACCCCATACGCAAGGTTAGCACAGTCTGTATTTGCATTTGTAGTTAGGTCAAGTTAATGTTTCTTCTTCTATGACTGAATTTGCTCAGCTTGCAGATCATGTCAGCGAGGATTATGCTGTGCATATCTGCTGTTTGATGATTTCTCATATGCGTTGTACCTTATTTATAGTCTTCTGCTGCTACCATGCAAACTTTCTGTATAATTGAGTATGTTTCATGTTTTAGCTCTTTGCTTAGGTTATGAACAAGCTGTTGTGCACTGGAGCTCTAGAAACTATAGCTGATGACGGTTTTTCAAATTTCAGGCAACGTCTTTCCCTATTATCTTATAAGAAACATTCCAACTCATTAGCCAGTTCATATGCTTTGAAGATATTTTAGAGCACTCATTTTTCAATCCTGACTTTGCAAAGAACAAAGTCAAGTACATGCTACCACCATTCAAGACTTCAAGCCAGTTACCTTCAGCACTCAATAAATTTAATCAACTGTCTGGCAAGACATGTTTTCCATAAAATCACATTGACTCAAGTTAATTATTGTCTTCCTCTAATTCTTTATCAATTAAACCCCTATGATAGATTAGATAGACCCTACCTAATAGCAGCCAACAAAGGTTCAATGAATAAGCTGTTTCTCCAGCTACAACTAAAGAGCACTGACTCAGGAAGAAGGAAGAAGGAGGTCAAGGAGCACAGAAAAGACAGAAAGCTGCGGGTAAGGCCAAAAAGGCCTTAACCTTTGAGATTAGCTGTATCTCCTTCTTGCCTGCAGAGCTAAAACCTTCACTAAACATTTGGGCAGAATAAAGAGCAGCAGTGGCAAATGTGTTGCCATGGCAGACGTAAGATGGCTCATTTTCTGTGGGCTGAATCTCCTACAATTGATTATTTGATTTCCCACTATTTTGCCTGAGATTGCTATCAAATTAAGCCACCATCTGTCATTCTGTTTTCTCCTGATAAAGTGTGGACACTATTGCAGCTTTTTCAGTCATCAGGTATTTTCTCTGGCCTCTCCTAAAATTTATTTTATATAGAAAATCAACCCTCTAGAATCTTCCTCAGAAAATTTTTTTCATGACTTGTGAAAAAGTTATCCAGCCCTGTTGACTCAAGCGTTTATCCCCTATATATAGTGCAGTGTGCTGCTTTTGTTACTGCTGGCCTGCGGATCATTTCATCATTTTCATAAAAATACTTCATCTAGTACCTCATCTTGCCTCTTTCCAGACATAAAGCAGTAAATGATTACTGAAAGGCTGTTACTAATGAGGCAGAAAGAGCTGTTCAGTAAATGGGGGCCCATCTTGCTGTCATTTTTATTTTTTTTCTTAAAACACTTAAATGAAAGTTGCTTTGTTCTTTGCTGTGCCTGCCATGGATTTTTACCTAACATTGTTAACTTCTCCTATTGCACCTTCCTATACTCTGAGTTAAACATCATATTCATTTCACCTATTCCTCCTTGTTTCTTTACTATATATCTAGCTTCTCCCTGGTCTTCATTTATCCAGTAGGAACTTTTGCTGAAAAAAATTTCTCTGCCTTGATGGTAGCTTTCTGACTGTCTAAAACTTTTCTTAAAGAACTACAATACTCATTCTTATTCCTTCTCCTTTGTCTGATCTTTTCTTTCACATGAAGTTCCCTAAAACTTTCCTCATATACAAGAAAAAGCTGTCTCCTTTTTATCAGTACTGATGCTAATCCACAAATCTTACCTTACAGGATTCAGAAAGAACAGGAAGAGATGAAACTTTTAGACCTTGAAAGGCTTCTAAGTGGGAACGTAAATAATGAAACTTCTGGGAGAAGAAAAACAACTTTGTTCAATGATCTTTTAACACTAAGTTAAAATTTATGAACATTTACAGAAAGCTTAAAAAGTCCCTACAGAATCACCAGTCAGCAGTCTGAAGGGATGAACAGATAAGGACAGGATCCAGCAGCATGCCACGTAGCATCCAAGTCAAAGATGCAAATTTCAGAATAGCAACCTGACTAAAACAACAGTCTTATAATCTGCATATACACTCCTGTAATTGGTGTATTGTGTTCAATCTACTCATATGTGTCAAATGTGGAAAAAAAGAGCTAAAAAAAGAAAAGCAAACCAACTCGTAGGTGGTATAACCAGCTTTCAAGCTGCTGTCCAATCTTTTTTTTATTTATTAGTATTATTTGTGCTCTGGACTGTAGTTTCAAGTCCCTAAGGTGAGCAATGGTGACTGGGACACATGGTATAATTCTTCCACCTACATTATACCTGCTTTACTCCTCTTAACCAGGTTAAAGGCAACGTTTTTAACATTCCAGACATGCATATCCTCCCACTGGATTTCTGTAATGCCAATTATATTAAATGTCTTCTTGTAAATGAGAAATTTCCAGTTCTTTTTGCTTCTTAGTGCAAGCTCTAGCAATTGGAATGCTGTTTCTTTTCACTTTTTCTGTCATTGTAGGTCAATTTGTTCATGATTTGCTGAGTTAATGTCTGTGTTACATTTGTCTCCTTTACGTACTCCCTTGTATTTTCAAAGTAAAGACCTTCCTTACCGGTCTGCTTGCCTCCATTCACAATGATTATTGCTGCAACACAGGAAATACTGGTCACCTAGTCTTTCAAAAAACACTTCTGTTTAAGGCTCTCAAAAAAAGCCAACCCTAAAACATTTCACTCTAATAATATGACCAATGATGTGTCTCCATTATCTTTATCCTGCTCTCATCTCATGCTTGGGGACAGAAAAAATGGAAACAGGTTTTTTCCTCTCATCTGTCTAGTTACGTTTGATGTCATATTGGTCCCTGGGTGTATCATCATTAGCAGCAGTTTTCTGGATGTCTTCATAATTCTATCCAATTCCTGCAGTACAAGTAAAAAAGTCAGGATTTGTGCTTTCCTCCTCCAAAGAGACAGCATTTGCTGTCCTGTTGCTCTTGTGCCACCGAGAGGAATGGTGTGTAAACTCAGTATTGATAATGGCTGTTTACAATCTTGATACAGCTGAAGAACTTCTCTTGCTTGATGCTTACTTCATACCACAAGGATTCCTGTCATGTTACACCCCATTTGGTTGAATTTTGCTTCTTCACAGAAAGGTTTCTTGGCAGTTGACAACAACCTGGTAACCATCTGATGTCTCCAGCCCTGTTGAAAACTGTTTTCATTTCTCATCTTTGACTAGCAGTCTCCAGTCTGGACTGTACAGGAGTATGAATACGGGGGTATGCACGAGAATAGTGGCACTTATCCAGTCTTCTAGAAAGTCCTGCATGTTGCCAAGAAGTTTATTTTGACATTTTAATTAGTTTATTGAAAGGGTCATTTGATCTCAATCAACATTGGTATCTGCCTAGCTCTGTAGAGTGAAGGACACTTTAAAACTGATAAAGCTCTCAGCTGAAGTTTCCTCAGTGGTATGGCTGAGGACAAGAAGGTTACAATTTTTTCCTACAGCTTGAGAAACATAAGGTGCCAGTGGGGTTCCCCACACAAAACCGCAGAGCGCATCTTTGTTATTTATGCATAAGTAAACACAGAGATGCTAGCAGAGTTAAAAATCAATCCGTATGAGGCTATAGTGGTATTTTGTTCTTATTATTTTGTTCTTGCCAGTGGAGAAACCAGTGCAATCACAGGGATGAGAAATGTTGGAAGTTCCTGTATTTGGACAATGACTCCTAAATACCCTTCAGAGAAAATACTTCCTTCAGAGGAAGGGATTTTAATAACTGCTTTTAAGATACATACAGGGCAACTTCGATGCCACCTTCATTGAATTCTGAGCTGCACCTGAGTGTCCAAGAAAAGCTTAGACCCATGATTATTTTGTAAGCAAATAGTGATATTGCAACACTATCTGTAAGGGATGGTCTTGAGCAGCATAGAAGAGAAAGGGAAAGAATTGTGCATAAATTAGTATAAAACTGCAAGGGTCAAAAATTACTCTGCAGAAATGAAGTTATGTTTCAACTGTGCAAGACTGTGCTATGTATTTTGAGTGATAGCCTGTGCCCCCTTTCACACAGGAAAAGGGAATAAATATGCCTGGTGCTGTAACTCCTCTAAACTCTGAGCATCTTCCTCCTGAGCAGCTCTTCTGCCAGCTGCAGACAAAGTTCTCAGAGGTTTTCAGAAAGAAAAAAGGAAAGGAAAGGAAAAAAAGGCACAGGAACTCTCTAGGGGCTTGAAGCTTATCCCTACGTGCTGGTGTGAAGATTTCCTTAGCTGCTTGCTTACAGATGGAGGAAGAAGTATCCTCTGCCCAGCCTGGGGTCCCGCAAGGACTGCAAAGCTGAACTGAGTCACATCCCTGAGCTCCAATGCACAAAGGCAACAGTAGATCTGTTTCCTTGTTGCCTGCTTTGTGTACTCCTTGGGCAAACCAACCATAAAAGCAACTATACTGGGGAGCAAAACAAAATGGGTCCCAGTGAGTTTCTGACTGCTTTTGCCAGGATGCTGTGAACAGCAAGCCGGATACAGCATGCCTTGGCTTTGGGATGTGGCCAAGGGACTGGATATTGATATGAATGAGAGAAAGGAAAGATTAAGAGAAGTTGCTAAGCAACCAGGGGAAATTATTCTTGGAAATGACATTTGGACTGAAAAGGGCCAATGTCTGATCTAAGCCTTCCTGCTGCAGAGGGGTTAACCTAATAAGAGTGCTATGCACAGTTATCTGCAGTGGGCTCTTCACCGTCTTAAATGGAAGTTACTTAATAGCAAGAGAACTAATTTGAAGATGGAAAAGCTGTAACTCACAGATGTGAAATGGGCTAAGATAAAACTAAGGGGAAAAGGCAGAATAATAACTGCTTGCAGCGAGAGAGGTAAAGCCCTGTTGCTGCTGCAGCTGGAGCACAGACAGCAGTGCCAGAAAGAGCACGTAACTGTTCAGCACATCAACTTGCATGCAGCATGTTTACAAGTGGCATACTTTGTATTTTTTGTTTAAGGATATGATATGACAGTGTAGCAACATGTTTGCAAACATAACACCATGCACAAAGGAATAGAATTATAATGGATTGCGACAGTCACTCACACATTGGCCTCCTGAACTCACGTTCAGCATAAAGAATGTACGTAACTTTCTCCCAATGGTGAAGAAGAGTGGGACTAGTCCCCTGATAGCACCTCATAGGTAATCTGATAGCACGCTCACATATACATGTGTGTATGTATGTCACACACAGGAATGTATTATTCCATGTTGCACTGTCAAGGCCAAGATCTTTAAAGGAAGCTAGGGATCAGGTGAGATCCACAGCAGTGACAAGGCACCTCATCTGCCTCTAATTTCCATGGGAAATTGAGCATTTGGTATCTCAGGGATCTGGCCATAGTTCCTACCAAATGGTCTAGACTCTTATCTCCAATTCTAGACAGAGTCAAGAGTACAGGAATTAAGTGTTGATTTGTAATAGCTCTAATGATCAAAATGTCTTATGGACAATAGTCTGAGCTGGCAATGTCCTTTAGACTACTGTAAATTGCCTTATGGCACTGTAAGGACAGAGTTAGCTTATTGTGGTGCAAGAGAGAAGTGGAAGAGGGCTGAGCTGAGTTTTTCCTTCCACCTGGGCAGAAGGAAGATGTGGGCAGCCCCAGGGAGCAAAGAACAGGCTCACACTAAGATCATGAAAAATCCTCTTTTTATGGCACTAACTTTTATATTTCTGATTTAACCATGTTGTCTTGCACCACCCATTTAATCTAGCTCCATGTTTTGGATTAAGTAATGTTAAATTTTTTACTAACTGGAACCAAGAAGCTGATTTTGCACCTTTCTCTGGTATGGACATTTGCACTGGTATGAAAGGATCATACCAATACAAATGCTTCTGGTAAGCTCACTAAAGTAAGAGGTGGTGGCCTTCTTGTTATGAAACCAGCACATCAACATCAGCAAGGAAAAACATGCCTTTAAAAACAAAGAACACTTTCGTGGTTTAACTTCGAAGCTGATCTCATGAAACGCTAAGGTCTAAATGGACTATCATCATCTTATCGCCTTTTGTTATCCCTGTAGCATTAGAGGTAGACAAGGGGAGTTGGCATCTCTGGTTCTTTAATTTCTTGCTCGCCTATCTTCTACTTCGGCATATGTTATATGCTTACATGTCTGCTGCACCAAGAAAAACAATGCCACGCAGTGCCTGTTTGTTGTCACCATTTTAAAGCATGTCAAAATCCTAAAATATTACGCACTGGCTATGCTTCTGAAAAAAAAAAAATTGCTTGAAATGATGAACCAAATTTTGATTGGAATAGCCTGTTTTTGCATCTGCAGATACTAGTCCATTTTGCTCAAATAGTTCTACCAAAGACGATTTCTGTCAAAAATGAAAAGCCAGTCAGGAGCAGAAAAAGTAGGCAAGCTTGTTTTCCAGTTTATGAATAAGAACGAAGTGTGGAAGTGAAATTTATTCGTTCTAAAATCTTGAAGGACATAGTCACCAGGAACAATCTGTTCAGTTCACTGTATTTCTTAATAAATCAGGTTTTAACGTAGAATATGATTTGATAAGCTTATTTTCTCTCTTGTGTCCAGCAAATTCAAGGCAATTTAACAAATACAACTACTCTTAAATTCTGCTCCATGTAATTTAGCTGACTTTCAATTTCCATCTAAATGTTGCTTTGACATATCACAAATACGAAGTTTCTTAGAGACAGGGCATACGCTGTTTACGTTTATATAAGCAGCTATTGAATTGTAAATGGCTATGTAGCTTAACACAGTTATTCAGTTTTATTTAATCTTGTGAAGACATTGCATGCATCCTTGTGTTATCAAGAATTATGAAATCTAGTGAAAGAACTAGGGTGGTTGAAAGAACTATAGCAGTTGAAAATTCACATATAATGAATAGCTTCACAACATGAATCAACCTTTCTTTAGGAAAGTAACAAGAGAACGAGATTAAAATGCATGACATGAATGAAGACCTCTTCTGTGGTGTTGGTAGGGTATATTATATCAATTCATCCTGAAAATATTGTGTAGATCAGGCTTTTGAGTCAGCCTGGCAAAATTTGAGCATTACGAAATGTTAGATACACTTAAGCCGGCACATTGGGGTGTGTCTTTGTCTTTGCTAAGTACCAGCGAAATGCACCTATCACTCCTAAGGACCCAGAAAACCAATGCATTGGGGAAAACCAGCTTTGGAAGTCACGGGAAGAAAGGTGCTAATGGAGCTTGAGTGCCTGTCCATTTTCACCAGCGGGTCCCAGTTCGGGAGCTGCCTCTCCCAGCCCACTGCACAGCGGGCACGGGGCTTGCACCAGCGCAAGAGCAGGACGTGCTGCAGCCCAAGGGGCCCAGACTGCGTCGGGTCAATGGCTGCACTAGAAAACATCGCACGTCCAAGTCTACAATGACAAGAAATTGCTAGAAGCAAGCGGTAGCAAAACTGAAGAAGCTTTAACATTCATCTCTGAGTAAAGCATTTCTGAGAGAGCCTGGATATCAAAGTAGCTGTAACCTTGGAAATGGCCAGTGCCCGTGCAGCCCCAGGCAGTGACACAGGGGACGAGCCAGCAGCAATTTTGCCTTTGCCTTCCCATGGGTTTTACCACCATGGGATTACTTTAATACACACAGCTAGTAATTTTTACGAACAGCGGGTGTGATCTGGCTGCTCCTGTTCTAGCTGGGGAGTTGGACATAAGTGGCTTAAGTCCGGGGTCACAGCGTCTCTGGCATTAAAGCTGCCTCTCACTCTAGGGAAATCTCCTCCTTCCAGAAGGGCAGCTTTCTGGCCTTTTTATGACATTAAAGCACTGCTCCCATTGTGATGGGGTTGACCTGATTTTGATTAGGTGCTTGTAGTAATATCTGCAGTCATGAAAACAGAGTAAAATGTAGGGGAAGAAAGGAAAAGCTACAAAACTTATTAGAGTTTCTACCATATCTTTATCCCTATCCTATCTTTAACCCTTCAAAACACCACGTCTTTCCAGCAAGGTTAGCAGGTTAACTCACTTTGTTGGCTAACAGTAAACACTGTGCTGCACGGGGGCACAGTGTGGTGACCTCCTTCATGTGTCCCTGCTGAGCAGCTGGAGGGACCGGGGGGGTGGCAGGCCACGTGTTGGTGGGGTGATGAATGCCCCGACTCAGCCGCCCCATGGCCACGGTGGGAGGTAATCACAGGTATAACCTCACCAGTCTCTCCATCAGTTAAATATTGTAGCATTAAAGTAGCAAAAATAACGCTCTTTTTTTAATGACAAAAATCTTCAGCAACTCTGCTTAGATTTAAGACACGCAGAAACATCCAGTGAACAAACAGTATTTTAAAGTGTTACAGGAAAACTTTTAGAATACATTCTCACGCATCTGCTGTCTTGCTTTTCATGCTGTTATGGTATCTAAATATTCATGAAAAACGTTGACAGCAAAGTTAGGTTTCACACACAACAGGGTGGTTGCTTGAAATACCGTGGCTGGTTCCACGGGAGGTCGCAGCCTGCCAGCTCTGCTGCTCGGGGCATGGCAGCCATCAGCACCATCTCCAACAGGCCAACTTGGTTTTCAGCTGCAGTACCTGCCTGCCTTCAAAGCTCTGCTGTGGCGTTGGGTCCCAGTGTCACTCAAGCCCTGTGAGCCCACAGAGTCAGTGGCCCCACCGAGGTGGAGCTCCCCGAGGAAAATGAAGGATGGCGGCTGCTGGCCACGCAGCCTGTTGCCCAGGAGAGAGGACACGGTCATGCAGGTTGTCTCCTTTTGGAGGGCTCTGAAGGATGCCCAGGTGGGGGCAGGAAGAAGCCAAGAGCTCCCCTGGACTCACTTGAGGGATGCACCGAACGGGGGTGAAGGCTGGAACTTTGGGCAATACCCGGGTGTTAGATGGTAACGCACTGCTGTTTCTTGAAATTTTCCTTTGCATTAGGCAGTTGCTAACCTCGGCCTGACTGCAAGTCCAAGAGTTGCTTTAGATGGTAATCTCAGAAGCCCTAAAATTTTCTTAAAAATCAGGATCAAATGAAAAACTGAAAATTCACATCATAATTGGGTTTTGTTTATGTGAGCGCAACAGGATTTTAAGATTTTTAAGCAGTCATTGTAGTCACATTAGTAGAAGGTTGTGCGTGACTACTTTATTTCATCTGACAGCACTTACAAGTTCACAAATTGAAAAATGTAACAAAATAAAAAGTGGTTTAGCTTGCTGAAAAGCAATGGTGTCCTTTCTCCATTCTGTCTTCAGATTTCCAATGCAATAGGAACACAACAGCCACAATACTGGGGCCTTTTGGAATAAGGATGCTAAACAGATTTGAATCTGGCAATAGAAGTAATATTTGCTTCATCTTATTTATGTTTTTATGCTGGCATACAATATATATCACACCTAGGTACACACAAGCACCTGCTGCCTATTTGCTTATGTGCTGGTAATGGCACTCAAGCTTGGTTTTGGCTGCTTTTTCCCACTCTGAGCAGCATTAACGCTTAGAAAAGCTGGCTGCTGCTGCTCTCCACCAGTATGTGAGATTCTGCACCTTCTGCCCCTGCTCTGCAGAGACCCTCCTTCTCTGCATGGAGCCTGCAGGGCATGGATGCCGGAGATCTCACCTCCCTGCTTCCTAATGCTTGCCTCCTTTACATTGAGATTTTAACCATTAAATGTAACCATTTTAAATCACCAAATGGGGTAATTTTTAATTAAGATTAAAAATTTTAAATTACCAACCCAGGGAGCGCCTGTCCGCTGGGACAGAGTTTCCCACCCACGAGGGGTCGTGCCCGTGATCCCCATGAGGGCGGCGCTGCCCCCAACCCGCAGCCACAGCCCGGACATCTTTCCACCCATCGCCACTCCTAATTCAGCAACTTTTTGCTTTGCTTTATTTTGTGTGTTTTCTTAGTGGTAAAGTGTAACCCCAGCATCACCTGGGCAGTAATTATGCTCCTCATGAAGTGTTAATAACACTCAGTATTTCCCAGGTGGATGAGGCAAATCTTTCACTTTTCAGTTCCAGCCTCAGAGTGAAAAAAACATTTTCCCTGCATTGCAAAAAGACAACTGCCCCACACTGCGAGACAAACAGTGCTGGGGCACTATTGGATATAATTATTTTAATGATGATCTTTGCCTCTGCTTTCAGGTGGATTGCAGAAGAGTTTTTTGAGGCAGGAATCAGTGCTTGTGTTAGGGTGGGGGGTGAAGGTTATGGAGAGGAAACAGGGACAACACAGAGAAGAATGTCTTCAGATGAGCTTTGCAGAGAACAAAGTGGCTCACAATTTCTGTGAAAGAGGAATGAAAAGAAGTTTCTTGCTTCTTTAATGGGTAGGGGTGTATGTGTCCATATGTATGCATATATATGTTTATGTGTATATATATATATATAAAAAAGTCTTGAATAGTTCTTAAAAACTCTCCTCAGGAAAGAAGGACTTATAAAAATCAAGCAGCTGGAAATTAAGAGGAAGGAAAGTCATCCAGGCTGTTTAAAATCCTAAATCTCATTTATGGTGTCTTTTAAAACAGGCTGACTGAATATGTGAGTGCTCCTCCTAATAAATAGATTTGTTTTATTGTGCTGTCAGATTATCTCATGGGAAAGATACCATAATCTTAAAAGCAATCATAATCCAGTTATCAGTTACAAACTCTATTGATTTACTTTTTAAATGAAAATGTAACTGGGAAGGTACAATATTTGCTTTTAAAAGACGATAATTTTACTGACTTGTGTGGGTTGAGAATAAAAGAGGCAGCTGATGGAAAATCTGCAATCTGATTGAAGAATCAAACCGAAAATTATTCCTGCAAGAGCTGAAGCCTAGACAATTAGCCCAGTTTGCTGTGTTTATGATGACTGTTAGTGATCTGGGACCAGAGAGGAGGCAGGGATTAATAATATTTTATTGCTGTTTAGGGAATTTTAAATAGAGCCATTGTGAACCTTTACTGGTTAAAGCTTCATTGGGGATTGAGAAATGACTCTTCTCGGTAATGAGTAAAAAAGCAGGAACTTCTTGCACATGGGTATTGCATGATGATTGGGAATTGGTACCTCTAGGGATAACGTGCATGTTTATGATGCAGAGTACAGGCACAGAAGACTACTTCACTAGGCATTTTTTCAAGTCACATAGGCTGGAGAAAAATGTTCAGGAACGAACATGTATTTCATTGAGAGAAATTTGCAAATCTGGAACACAGTTCAATGGAAGCCAAAGGAAAAAATACCAACATTAACAATCTCCCAGATAAATACCTCACTGCTGCTGGAAGAGGTGTACCAGAGCCGGAAACTCATCTCAGAAATTTCAAGCATAGACATTTCACAGATGCTTTTCCATTTCTATGGCAATAAGAAAGGAAGGAAAAGCAGAAAGTGTAGAATTCAGGACGTAAAGAGTCCAATGATGAGCTGCCTTGAAGGGTCTGGCAGTGCAGCCCGTTCACTGTTTCTTTCCTGAGGTGTAGTGAGTCACTCCAGGAGGGACAGTGTTTGTCTGCCATCGTCCCATAGGATCTTTTTGGTCTGACGAAGAGAGGGGACGAAGGGCTGGCCTCTCCCCTCATGACCAACTGTAGCTTTGTGGATTTGTGGGGAGAGAAGGGTGTCTGGTGGACCTCAGGTTTGTTTCAGGAGTTTTGAGGAGGGGAGAGATATGGAGAACCTGCACTATTGGAGTGGGCATCCACCAACCTGCAGTCGTTGGCCAGTGCTCGGGTCCCCAGGTGCAGCTCTCCAGCCCCACGCCACAGCTCCCATACACACCCCATGGATGTCTCTGGGTTTCTTCACACTCGTCTTCTTCTCAGGCTTCTCAGATGATGGATCTAGTCATTAGTATTCTGCATCCACTTACTCCTAGAGCTGGGGTGGTAGTATTTGTGAAAAAACAGTCTCCAACTCCGCTAAGGGCACCGCCACATGCAGACCCCCTGACAGACTGTTTTGCCTCTGAATTCAATTAGTTTTACTAGGACCGATGCAAGGCAGTGTTGAAATCAGTCTTTTATTATCCCACAGTCTGTCTGCTTCTCTGTGCAGCACTAAACATACACTGAAAAACCATGAGCAGCCTCACTAGGACGCTGGAGAAATCACTATTCATGAACAAGCTAAAGGGTAAAAGACTAAGACAAAAACTTCTCTCTAACAACCGCAGTCTGCTTCTTTTAATTAAAATAACAAACTGAAATAAAGTCGTGCCATTTAAAATGAGCTTGCCAGAAGCAAACAAGTGCACATGAGGCATAATGGCTAATAAAAAGGACAGACTGATGATGAATAAGAAAACTTTTGGCACTTCTAGCTCATCCTTTAAAGACTCCTATAAGGAAGGGGTAACCAAAGAAAAAATAAATTAAAAAAAATTGGTGCCTTGAACCATTTTTTTTTACTCTTTCAAGTATAAAAAGCTGCAATCTAGGGAAAGCATAAATTACAGATTTTTTTCCATTGTGATCCTTTCAAACCTCATATTAAAAGTATATATGAATCAGTAAAAATACATATACAAATAATAAGCAGGTGAGCATTAAACCAACTGAAATGGGCTTGTATTTTCCACAGGTCTGATTCTCCTTTTGCAAGGCTTTTACACCAGAAAAACCTTATTCACTCACGTATATTTACATATACAAGAAGGACATTTGGTTTTTTCACTTTTCTAGAAGGGCCATAAGACCCTTTGGCTGCCCAGATGAGAAGGACCCAGGCAGCCTCTCCTTGTGTTTTCAAGATGATCAGCTTCTCGATTTTAGCACCTTGTACCACTTCTCAGAGGGAGACATCGTGCCTCTCTGCAGAGAGTAGAAGACAGGTGCATGCCATAAAACTGAATCAGAATTTGCATCCCAAATTAAAGAAAAAGATATCTGAGCTTGTTGATAGCACCAGGCATGCAATTAGTCCCACAGATTTGGTCACACTATTCACATGATTAAAGTTTTTCTAAAACTCATAAAAGAAATTAGACATGTCTAAGTATTTTGTAGTGATAGGGCACTATGTTGAACCTCTAGGGGACTGCGGTTTGATGTAAAAATGTGTCTTTGATTATGTTGGGTTAAAAAAGGGAAATGGGACAACAAGTCTGATTTTGGTACCGGATTAGATCTCAAAGACTAATTGTGAGACCTGAGCTATGGAACAGTGTCAACAGGTGCGTATATATGCAGTCAGGTAACAAATCCTAAATTATTTTTTTTTTGGCTCAATATTTAGCGTAAATCTAGGCCTCTATCACTGCAAGAATTTACAGGGGAAAAAAGTTACAAAAAAATATTTTCAACATTATGTCTTACAGTTTTATGCTCTTCTTAAATTAAGAAACAGCTGCCAGCCGATGAGAATTTTGGTAGATTACCGTAAAATGCTTTAAGTGAGAGCTCTCTTAGAGAAGCTGTACAGAAAGATAACTTTTTTAATCGGGACAAAATTATGAGGTAAAGGATGATGCCTTAATAAGTAGGAAATGCTCTGCAATAAGACTTCACTGTTAGCTTCCAAAAGAATGAGACTCAAAGGAAAGCCAAGAAAAAAATAAAAAGAGGACGAAACCATTTAGCACAAACCTCTGCAAGTGAAAAAACCTCAAGAGGTCTGAAAGCTTTTGCAAGTAGAAGGTAAGGCAGCTATTGCCTAATGTGCTGAAATTAGGCAGGTTGGCTTCAGAGTACAACCGCTTAGGTAGCACTCCAAGAAGTGAGAAGTTGAAAGCTTGAAGGATGATGTTAAATGAATTCCTGGGGGAGGCAGGAACAGTGGGTAACTGTGGCTAGCCAGGCTGGGAGAAACCCCGACTGAGCAGTGGTACAAACCTGTCCCCAGCCACCCGGCTCTCTGGAGACCTTCACACACCCACATCGTCACTGCAATTTCAGAGCTTAATCCCTAAATGTGAAGGGTGGTCTAACACTCTTTTCACCTCTGCTTACTGGTGTTTCCAGGCTGTAGATGCTGGCGTTGCACCCAAGACATGCAGGTGGGAGGTGTTGGCCTGGGTGGGTTTTCCATCTCACGAAGCATGGAAAGAAAACCCTCTCCAAGGGCAGAAGTTCATCCTGATGGACACATGTCGGGGAACGGCCAGGGAGAGGCCATGCTCTCAGCCTGCTCTGCCTCTGCATTGGGCCTGGCATGTGCAGCATGTGCCCAGGGACGTGAAACACAGCTGCACTGGGTCCAGCGCCACTGGGGGTGGACCCCTGGTGAGATTGCACCATTTCCAGGCTGCATCCTCACCTGTTGGTCAGCAGGTCTTCCTTAATTTCGGTGTCACAGGATTCGGCACTCCCTACACAAACCACTGTGTTTTCAGTGTATTTCAGAGGTTTTATGGATTTTCAGTAATAGTGAAGTAGGAGTGGGGATGAAATGTTGACATGAAGGAGTACTTGCTTGCTTGGCTTTTGTAACCCACAGGTGTTACCTCTTCACCTGAAAACCACCTAAAAAGCATTGGCTCAAGCAGACCGATGCATAAACAGCAGCTTTTGCTTGCCAAACCTCAGCTTCCAAAGCAAATTTCACCTTAACAAAAACAGTAATTTTTTGCAGGAAAATAGTGCTATCTGTCATGATTGCACTTGGCAAGCCTCTCTAGCTTTACAGTTGTTATTTAGAAACACAGTGTTTGCCAACACGACACTATCGTAGATGCAAGTCTCTTTACTTCAAAGAGGAAACAGCTTCCAAGTGGCAAATGAAGTTTGGCAAACTTCGGCAACTACTTTAACAGTGAATTACTACTGAAACCATTTTTTTGCTACACTATTACTCTGTTTTCCTGAGAAACAGAGAACTCCTCCCGAGCCGGCTCAGGGACAGCAGACACTGTGGTACCACTTTCATAAGCTAAGGCAAAGCCTTGGTAAAGTATTAACACACATCTACAGCTGTCACCTAAGCGGTGACTGATTTAAAATAGATTGTTCTTTGCATACTGAGCATTTGGCAGGCTGAACTGTGATGCTTAGATTATTCGATTTATTTCCATTTCTATGATAATCCTGTGTTTGTTCAGTCTTGCCTCCCGTTTGATGCTGGGGGTAGGTTTTTGGGCTCCAGAGTTTTCCCTCAGCCCCCTCCGTATATTGTGTGTACAGGAGTTGGCATTGCAGTTTTGTTTGTTGCTTGGAGACAGCGGCAAGGACGCAGGGTGACATAAATCACACCTGACTGTTGCTAAGCAAATAAGACCATCTCCTTCTTTTCCTTCAGGCCTTGTAATAAGAGAGACAAACAAAATTCATATTCAGGATATTTAAAATATTGCTTTAATTTAACGAAAGTGAAAAGGAAACTACATAATGCACATCTGAAACAGCTTTCCTGGGGAACAAATACTGCATTCGCTTTCTTCTGGAGGTGATTACTGGAAGCACAGGATTCAAACACATTGTGTGATGGAAGAGAATAATTAGACACAATCTGGATTTGGGGCATAAAAACTCAATAAATTTTTTTGGAGGGTTTTTAAACTTGCAGAGCAGTGCCTGCTGCTCTTCCCAATGTTTATGGAGTTTCAAAGAAAAAAAAAAAGAAATTTTTGCTAACAAAAGCTTGACTGTAAAAGTGAAAATTGGACTTGAGAAGCTACTTTTTCCTTCAGGAAAACCATAAAAGAATGAACTTGTCAAGCTAATGAAGAATTACAGTTGTCCTTGAAAAAAACACTCATTAAAGAGTTTTAGCTAAGAAAACGTATTTGGGAAAAAACAGGGAATCTCTGAACACATCTCTCAGTCTCTTCCAGCTTTCCCTTAGGCTTCTTTCCTGAGAGGAAACTGGGAAGAGGCACGGGCAGGAGGCTGGTTGGATGGACCTATTGTTGCTGCCGGCCCCTCAAAGCAGCATGAAGGAGTCGGTCGTCCTCTGCTATGAATTATTCCCTCCCCTTGGCGAAAATGGCGTGCAAATAGCTCCCTTTTTGTGATGCTCGACTTCACAGTCTGTGGTGTACATTATTTTGCCCTTTTTCAAATAAGACAAACTGTATCATCTTCTATCCTTTGCAAAACCCATGTAAATCCCTAATCAGCAGCACGGCATACCAAATCTGTGTGTTGCATCGTGTTGGAAACAAAAGTTCATCACTACAGGGAAACACATCCTTGGAAATTTTACTCCTGAGAGGTATTAAGAGGTTTGGAGGTACCTAAAAATTTAGAGTTTGTTACCAGTATTGGCACTGATTTACAGGTCTCATAATTTCTTTACGTCTCATTTATTTATTTTGATTTATACAACCAATAAAGGAAGAATCTATCTCTGTTCCTAAGCAGATAGTACTTTGTAACTTTTTGTTATTTGTAACATTTAATATTTGTCTTAAACTTCACAAGCTTTACCAGACAAAGCACAAGCAACAACATTTATTCCCTCTTATGAATCTTTTAAAGACCCCAGTTTAAATGCTCATTGTTTATCCTCCTGAGAAGTTTTGCCTTCAAAATTCAGGAAATAGAGCTGGGCTTTATAGCCCTGACCAGGATACCTTTCTTTAGGCAAAACAAAAATGTCAAACACCACAAACCTTTCCCAGCAATTCCTCCCCTCTGCTGCAGGGCAAGAGTGATGGCACAAAGAACTGATGGCCGGCCCGGTGGTGTCTGGTGGAGATTCATGTGGGTGGTAGGTCCTGCAGCTTTCCCCACCACGGGGGACTCCGGAGCTGTGTGAGCCACTGAGATGAGTGGCAGAAATGCCAAAGCAAAAGCCCATGCAGGATTTCACGTGCACGTTTAACCACCATAATACTAGTACGCTAACTATTCCTTCAGGCTATTAATTTGTGTTGCGTTTGTGAGTAGAGGTCCCTATTAGCATGTCACTGCCAACAATATCTGAGCTGAAGAATTTACTAATATAGTAAAGAAAGTGAACTGCGATGAGAGGGAAAAGTGAGGACACAGCGACGGATTTCTGGTCAGGGTAGTACGTGCTGGTGCCAGAGCGTCTGCCCAACCATTGCAAGGTGTTTTGTACGTGCTGTGCTGTAAGTGGATTAAAAGGAGAATGTAAAAGAAATTACTGTTCTTTCTCCTTTCTCCTGCCCTCTTATCTCTCACAGACACAGGCAGGTTTAGCAGAGATTTATTGCCTTTTCATACTTATATTTTTAAATATTTTCTTTAAGAATTGTGTGTACATGAAATGTCAGAAGTTCCTTCTATATCTAGCAAGACTTCATTTTTTCAAGGACTGGGTACACAGTAAAAGGGCGTTCAGATTATTCCAATGTACTTTTGTGAGGATTTTTTTTTTCTGAAGGTATTATTCCTTGGTTGGCAAATCATTTATCCACTGCTGGCACACACAGAGCTTCTGAAATACTTTGCTCTCATATTTTTCTTAATTATCCTTCTTCATTGTCCTACAGCTCCTCTCTATGCAGCAAAAAGAAGACAGCACTTCAAATCAGTCTCAGCTAAACTTCTCTAACTTACTGAAAGTTGCTCAAACAGCTTCTCCCAATAGAGAGAGTTCTAGAATATTTTGTAGTGAGAAGTACTGGAAAAGAAAGTTGGAGTGGTGACTAATAGATGTTCTTCTCTCAGTGTTGAAATCCCTCGAGCGCGAGCAATGCAGCACGTCCCAGATGGACTTCCAGCTTCAAGTGTGTGTACATGAAGCGCATTTCTCAAAACGGCTTTGCTTTTCCTGGAGGCAGTAGGCTTTCAAAGTACTTAATTTACCCTCTGGGATGCCTTTAGTCTGGGGGATTAAGGACATCTGTCTCCAACAGGTCAAGAAAATTTTCAACCTGGGATCCCAAGTTTGTTTCCAGGGAAGAACGATACAGGAGATCAGTGCGTATTTCAGACTCTCATTTGCAATGGAGAAAGGAGCGCCTGCTTTTCCTCCTCCTTCCACAACACCCTGGCTGTTTAGCCAGCACAGAGGCTTGCAAAGCTCTCGCTACATCCCAGGGAAAGCCAAAACAGCGCTCGTGAAGGCTGGCTCCCTCGCGCCCGGCACCGAACCTCCCATTGACTTCAAAGGGGCGAGGATTTTACCCACTGTGTCCCCTCAGTCCGTGCATGATTCAACTTGTTTATCATCCAGACCATTCACAAACCTCCCGCTGCTGCTTTTCTTTCAGCAGTGGAAAATTCTTCCCAAAATGAAATTCTAAAAATGAGACCGAGTTTTGCTGGCTTTTTCACTGCATACGGCTAGTGGAATAACACATCAATGCTCCAATTTTTCAGATGGCGTATGCTTAACATTACAGTGAGGAGACATTATCAGTTTATCTTTACCATTTAGCTGCTGCTTAATATGCTGTATCATTTCCACACAGAGATTTTCAACAAACTACTTATGCCCTGAATCAACATACATTTTCTTCCATTCATAAACATGTATTGTCTGGTTTTTGATATGCTTATATATGTACACTTGCATAAATCTTTTGATTTACATAGAACTGCATCTCGCCACACTTCGAGGAAGAATATTGTTAAAACTAAAGGCTACTTAAAGATCTTCAAATTTAACCTAGCACTTAAAAGTACATTAATTAAACCTACATAAATACTTTGAAATACTTCTTACGGGGCCAGGCTCTTTTCAGTGGTGCCCAGTAACAGGACAAGAGGTAACAGGCTCAAACTTGAGCATAGGAAGTTCCATCTCAACATGAGGAGGAACCTCTTTACTTTGAGGGTGGCAGAGCCCTGGGACAGGCTGCCCAGAGAGGTGGTGGAGTCTCCGTCTCTGGAGACATTCAAAACCCGCCTGGACGCGTTCCTGTGCAACCTGCTCTGGGTGACCCTGCTCTGGCAGTGGGGTTGGACTAGATGATCTCCAGAGGTCCCTTCCAACCCTCCCATTCTGTGATTCTGTGATTCTGTGATTCTTATGTTCTGCCACTGTGTTCCGCTCAGAAAGGTCTTTTCACTTCTCCAGAGACTGATGAAACCTAACACTGGTCTTTTTCTCTCCAGCTTCTTTCTCTTCTCCAGGTCCATCCGCGCCTCCTTCATTCCGTGGTGCCTTTGCCGGTGTTGGGGACAGCCCTGGGAGCAGCTGTGGACACAACCTAGCCATGCCCTGGCTCTTCACATCCAGGGTCCCTGTCAGCCCTTGTGCCCAAGGAGCTTCCTCTGCACCGCATCTCACCTATGCTGACATTCCCAGCACCGTTCCCAAGGCTAGTTTAGCTTCATCTGCAAGTACGTGGGCTTTGCAAAGCTGTAATTGCCATGAGGAAAACATCCCGGATCCCCCCTTAGGTGGAAGCACACAGCAGGCACACTGGCCAGATTAAGTTTCTGCTTCCCACAGCAGCAGAAATTGGCAATCCATTGCTTTGCACGCACAAGAAGGGGTATTCAGTGCAGTTTGTATGTCTGCGTGCAGATCACTGCAGAATTCTTTGGCTGTTTTTTGTCTCGTCTGTGTGAGCCCCCACTGACCTTCACGGTCTGGGGCTGACACAGGGAAGAGCAGATGATGCACATTATAGCAGTGTTGTGCTCTGACTTGCTCGGCCCTTGCAAAAACACGCCTGGAAAGCAGCTGGTTTGCAGAAAGGACAGGGAATATTCATTGCTGTAAAGGATTACCTCCCAAAATTGTAATGAGAAGACTGAGTATCTGGAAAAAAAAAAGCAGGATGAGTAATAGATCAGATGTATATTAAGGCAAAGTGATGGGACAATGGGTCATGGAAAGGATCTTCCCAGTGCTGCTGTGGGAAGCACTGGGGCTTTGTTTTGTCATCAGAGTGACGCCTTAGATTTGCAAGTGACACTTTGAATTTAGACTCTGCTTTTGATGAGAAATCCTTCCCCCCTTTAAAAAAATAATTAAAAAAAAGCTGATCTAGTGCTCACAATTGGTCTTGTGGGCATAAGGCATGAACTGCCACGCTCCCAGCCCGGCACCGGTCCTTCCAGGAAGGGCAAAAGCACTGCCTTTCTCTCCGCTCCTCACCGCCCACAGCCCCATCCTTCCCACCGCCCTCCTGCTGGGATCCGTCTTCCCTGCCCTTGATGGCAAAAGACAACTTTTGAATGGAATATTTTAATTTGGCTGATGTATATTTTTCAACAGGGCTCTGGGTATCAGGAAAACGCAAGTAGACTTTAAGGTCTTGAATCCGAAACCCTCTTTGTCAGATGACGACCGTATGTTGGTGCTTCAGTGGATCAAGGCCTCATTCTGATTTCCAAGCTACTGCATCCAACGAAAAACAGTTAAAAAGGGTTAAACGGGAAAACGTTGTTAAAACGCTGGCAGGCTGTGAGGAGCACTGTATTAAAGCTGCAACCTGCTGGAAGTGGGCAGCACTTGCAGTGCATTGGAGGGTGGCTTCCAGGGTCTCCTACCTGCTGGAAGCAGTGGGAGGAGGCTGGATGGAGCCAGACTGCACCTTCTGCTCTTTGTGTTGATTTATGGTGCTTGCGGGTTAGGTGGGGAGAAGTCTCTGATGGTCTTTTTAACCTTGGTCTTTCCCAAGAGAATTCAGCAAATATTTTACAGCCTAGCGGCTAAAATGTGTGACTCTATATTGCAAAAAATAATGAGTTTTAATCTTAAGAGATTGTATTTTTATTAGGAATTCCTCATCTCTTTTCTTCGCTCAGTGTCATACGGATCATTACATTTTCAAACTTAATTATCTTTATAATCCAGAGCTGTGCTGCATTTAATGAAACTGTTTTTAACAATTTTTCATTCTGGTCATGATGCACAGCAATTAGGGCCCAATCCTGTGGGCAGAAAATTCTTTCAGAAACTGATGCCTGATTTCCAAGCTCTAGCTAGAAATATTTACAGCCTTTTAGAACGGTTCATTAAGTACAGCGTGGTCAGGCAATTAAGGTCTTAGGTGCATAATTTAATTTGCCATGTAGGTCAAGGGTGAGGCAGCAGTTCAAAGCAGAGGCAAGCAGAGCTGAGTCCACAGGAACTGGGAGGAGCTGGACAGCAGAGGTACAGACGCCTTCTGAAGGAAAAACAAGACTAACTCCTCTACCCTGTCGTCCCAGAGGACAGAGGTCCAGGGGCAGAGATAAGGCCCACAACTTGGTCTTTAACCTCTTGGTGATACCACCACCTTTGGATATCGACTTTTTCCACGCCCTTGGGGGATTCTTTTGCTCTCTTCGTTGCCACCCACTTTTTCCATTCTTTTTTCTATCCATCTTTCTCTCCCACCTCATTTTCTTGGGCTGGGAGAATAAATATTCATGGTTTCACAGAATCACAGAATGGTAGGGTTGGAAGGGACCTCTGGAGATCACCTAGTCCAACTCCACTGCCAGAGCAGGGTCACCCAGAGCAGGTTGCACAGGAACACGTCCAGGCAGGTTTTGAATGTCTCCAGAGACGGAGACTCCACCACCTCTCTGGGCAGCCTGTCCCAGGGCTCTGCCACCCTCAAAGTAAAGAAGGTCCTCCTCATGTTTAGATCAAGTAAGAAGCTTTATGTTGTTTTACAGGATATTACCTTTGAGCAATGTGTAGCATTCCTTAACATCACAAGGTGGAGTGGGGCGCACCACAGAAACATTGACTTCCCACAAGTCGTCATCATCCTTTTTTCTCTAGTGTCCGTGTTGACCTCTTCCTACCTCTTCCTCTAGAGAAGCCAGGTGCACCACCCTGTTCTTTGGGGTTGAGACACTGCCCTGCATCCTGTACTACGCAACCTGCAAACACCAAGCTGGAACAACTGCACCGCTCACATCGATCATGGGGTGTGTGTAACTAAAAAGGAACATTACCTCTCATCCCCCCAGCAGGCACTGACTACAGCCTGTGAAATGTGGCTAGCAGACCGATTTGAGTAGTGTGCTAAAATCTTATTAGTCCTGCTGACTACTTTCAACCCCTTTTGTGAGTGCTTCATTACTATGCAAACAGCAAGAGTCTGTTTGGAAAGCCTCATCCAGGATGCAGAAACACACCTCTCATCAAACATGACTCCGGTTGCCAAGAGGGAAATTGACCACTGCTAACAACTCTGCAGCTCCTGTTGGAAAGTCTCTGTGTCATCCATCATCCTTTCTATTTAAAAATAGAAAAGACTTTTCACCTCCAGTGGCTTAGGATACAAGCACGGTAGATGTTATCAGCTATTAACCAACTGACACTAGTTTTCCATCCAGGGGATCCAAATCCCACTGAATTCAGTGGAGTCATTTCATTATCTTCACTGATTTTGGACTGCTCTCCAACACACACAGAAATAAAAATAATTTATTATTGCTTAACGTTCATTGCTTAAGCAGCCATTACGCATGTATTTGCTTTCACTATTTTCTCATCTAATGTAGTTCCCATATCTTTTAGCCTCTTATAAATAGCATTTCCTACAGAACATGAATGGTTTGACTGATGCTTGCTCTTTTAAAAATAATCCTACAGCAAAGAAACGGGAACCACATAATAGCGCATATGTGCTGCTCCGCCACAGACAAGATCAATTACAAGATGTCACTCTGAATGTCTTGATGGTAAAGAAGCATTTGTAAAATCTGGGAGACCCTTTTTATAGCACTTAATTTTCATACTTAACAAATATAAAAGTAGTTTACTATCTATTTAGATATACTATTTTCCTCTTCTCCCTCAGTTGCTAAATACCCTGACAGGTAGGTCTGAACTACATCATAACTGGCTGACACATCCAAACTGATTGCATCTGCTCTTTCTGGCGGTCCAATGTAAAATCCTGACAGCACTATCCACTTCTGATTATCTCATCCATTTAATTTCTACTGCCTCTGCTGATTTTGCTGTGTATAAATTTGTCTTTTCTTATCACCATGTGATAACATAATAAATATTGTCAATGAAAACAGTTGCTTTTTTTCTTGACTTGGTTCTGTCTCAGATTTTTAACAGTTTTTACCCTGCCTTCAACATTCCTAATTTGCTTATGCTACCTACAACCCGAAAGGTAAGATCTCCGCATCCAGGCAATCTGAATTCTTCTTGAGTGTGTTGTCTATTGTCCTGTTGCTTTTTAGTGAAGATTTTAGTTGGACTGGTCAAAATTTTCTATTCATACAAAGGGCTTTGTTTTCTGAGAAAACTAAGTAGAGTCATGACACTATCTGACTGCCTTGAAAACTTTTCATTCTTTTTTGCTGCTGCTAGAAAACACGAAAGTTAGGAGGGGAGAGGTTCATACTGATAAAATTTTTTGTGACGACGTCAACAGTCATTGGTTGGCTACATGGATTATGATCAGCACTGGAGCTTGCTTTCGTATTGCCTGTGGTAAATCCACCACTAAACTAGCTCATTTTGCTCCTTTTTTTTTGTTAAAGCACAGGTTTCCACCTTGACAATGTGCTGCAATTCAAATGCTTGAATCATGCTTTCTCTGCAAGTTCTTTACCAAGCTAAATGTGGGGCCTTCAAACCACAGAGACACAATGTTCATGAGCTTCTATAGAAAATTTTTAAACATTGTCAGGTCTGTTTAGAATTAAAAAGCAACGTCTCTCTCATCCTTCCCTGTACTGAAGTTGCATACTTTGCTGTGATCTTGTAACAATGGCTAGAAAATAGGGCTTTTCATGTTCTGCCATCATTGCTGTCTGTAATGCCATTAGAGATTTTGTAGTAGTCCCAACAGAACCAAACTTGTTTGTTTTTAACCATGTGAAAAAGTAGCCACTACTGTGTTTTTAAGCAAACATCTCAGGTAAGACACAGCATGACTCCACATGACAAACTTAGAAAAGGAAAAAAAAACCCAAACCTTCTTCCAGAAACCTAAGAAATACTCTTCAGAGAGAAGTAGCTATGGTGAAACTGATTTCCACCTGAGGAGTGGATACAAACATTATCATTCATCTCTTAGCCTCTTTATTTCAAGTTTCCACAATTTGGTTAACTATAACAGCGTCTTGCCATACACTTTAATTATTTTATTCTTTTCTAATAGTAGATGCAGTATGCATTTTGGACTTGATTTTTATTTGCATTAAGACATACATACTCCCTTGGGTCCTCTGTATATTACTGTAATGTCTCTGCTTTGGTTATAAAGCATGCAAATAAAAACATATGTTTATATTAACCCATCACGTTCACAGTCTCTGTAGTTCACAACAACAAAGAGTGGGGATAACTAATCCTGACATTTGTCAGCTGCCAAGAACAAATATGGCTCATTTTCAGATTCAATATCAGCACCAGCAAGGATGCTCAGATTTTCTTAGTAAAGAATAACAAATCAGAGTGCAGAATAAACCACATTTTCTTTTGCTTGAAAAGCAGAAACAGACATATTATCTCCCATAAAATGAAGACAGGACTATTTACCCTGTTTCTACAAGGCCTTTTTTCTGTCTGCTCAGAAATTTTGTACACTGTTTTGACAGGACGAGTGCTGCTAAATAGAGATTGCTTAATATATGTAAGGTGAGATTGCCAAAGTAGCCAGATGAAGTATGAAATGGCCACAAGAATACTTATCACCTCTTCTATTCACCCATATGGTCTACTTACTTTGACTCTTTAGGGTTTTATGTGCTTGTCTTACAGATAAAAATGACTTTTCACACCTGTTAGCAGTGAGGAGTAATGAAGTTGAGAAAAACGCAGATCCACTGCATTCTCAGGTAAACAAGCAGATAATTGGAACTCAGCTGCAAACAACTGGAACGGCTTTGCTGCCCGGATGTGACTGATGGCGTCATTTAAAGCCATGAGAGCTGCAAACATGGGATGGCAGCCAGGACTTGTTCTGAAAAACTTCTATTAATAGAAATGGGCAGTAAGAAGGAGGAAGAGATGAAACCTCAGAAGCAGAATACACTGAAAAACTTAAATAGTTAAACAATAGTAATTTTTCTGTTCGAAGGCTCATTTTGAATTCATTAACAACAGATTTAGAGTAGCCTCTAAATAAATCAGATATAATAGGAAAATTAGAGAGAGGCAATGCCCCATTAAGCCATTTTTTCTTTCATCTTTCAGAGTGGAATCTACTTTATGTAATTTAGAGAAAAAGATCCTGTTACTCTTTTGCTATTCACATGATTAAAATAGATGCCAAGGACACACGAAAAGGCAAAGTATCTGACTGTTAAAATGACGAAGTATAACTGTGAATGTTTACCATCAAAATGCTAATTTTTAAGAAAACAAAAACAATGGAAAGCCTTTTTTAATAATGAAATTAATTTTGGGTGCTGAAGTGGCATCCCTACTGGCTAAATTACTCTGTTTTTCTTTTGCATAGGATCAGAGGTGTCACTATTCATCCATGTTGTTATAGCTGCAGACTGGAGAGAACACAATACATGATGAACAGATAGTACAATTTCAATTTTCCTTCTCTCCATGGCATCTTCAGTGAGCTCAGCATAGCTGTGAATAAAAGAGCAAAGATGGTATTTTTCAGTATCTTGACACTGCCTTTCATTTTCGTTCTACCTGGTTTCTCTTAAGCTCTTAAAGTATTTAATTCCTGGAATCCACTTTCTTTGACAGCTCAGGCTGGTTAATGTGTAGGGATTTCAGTAATTTGACCAACAATGTGATTTTTATTTTTTAGTCTTTTTAAATAGGAACAAAAGTTTGTATGGATGCTCTGATTTTGATTTACAGGCTGCCATTGTTTACAAATCAGTTAAAATTAGTAAAATGGCAGGTTCAATCTAAACCACAGTAAGCTGCTCTTCAGTCAAGATAAGCGAAGTGTTTCTCTGTTTTTTATTTAAAAAGCGTATACATAGACAAATGCTGAAGTTTCAAACCACTGAAAAGCTCCAAAAAGCTACCTTTTTAAGTCAAAGCTTCCACATAAATGCTCCCCGAGTTGCTGTAGAAATGTTCCCCACTTTGTCCCATAAGAGCTTCCCCTCCTATCCCACTTCCCTCAAAATTATTTAAGTCTGCGTTTCCACAAGTTCAGAGACACATGACAGATTATAAACCTGCTGTTTTAGCAGTTACAGTGCATTAGAAACAGAGACACACCTTTCCAAACATGATGAGTACGAGACATGTTAGAGGGGGCTGTTTTTTACAAAGCAGAGTATCCGTGGTTTGAAAAGCCAGATTATGAAGAGTCTTTGGGCATTAAAGAAGGAAGAAGATACAAAAGCTCTAATTACTTGTGGAAGCAAAGGTCAACAAGTTTCTAGTCAGTGCATAGAGGGACATGTACAGTTCTCCATTAAAGTAGAAAGCATTACTGAGAGTCCTGGAATGCTATCAGCCAGTTTCGATATTACTATACATAATAATACATTTTAAAATCACACGGTCTTGCAGGTATTTGTTTTATTTTGCTCTGAACGACACGTAAAGCTCTAGAGACTGGAAGAGATCAACAACAGTATTAACAATGTGTTTAACCTTTCAAAAAGCTGTATACTTCAGTAGTAGAGTGGATATAAATTCAGCAGCAGTTTTCCTGATAACCAGTGTAATCCATTAATAACTTTGCCACGTAAACTGATTTGATCCGATCATGTTGATAAAAACATCCATTACTCCTTACCTGAATGCTCTTTAGCAATCTTGAAGTTTTTTACTATAATTTCTTCCTGTCATTTGAAGAGGATGTAAAGTAACATCTTCCATCTTTAGGTCATTAGTGGGTTTTATGTCTTTGTATTCAAAATGTGGATTCATCTTTTTTTTTTTTTTTTCATGTTTACTAATACCAGTGATTTTGGAAGGGGCAAATTAGCATCCTAATAGGCAGGACGTAATACAGCAAAAATTAAACCTGTCTCAGTGACTGTTTCCTTACTCTTTTCCCTTTTTCATGTACTACTCAATTCAGAATCAACATCTCCCCCAAGGTCAACCATCTGTTCACATTTCCCGGTTCAAATCCCACCTTAAGAGCTACTGCAAAAAGTGAGTCAGCAAAATTTCCTTTATTTAAATACCTCAGAAATATTCACTCATTTTCCAAAAAATCATTCTTTTTATTTTGTGGCTGAAGGATGAGCTTTTCTTCATACTTGCTCTCAAAACTTGGACAGAAAGATAAAAGAGGATTACTATTAGTTGTTCCCTGCATTTTTATTTCCAAAGCCAGCTGTGAGAGAAGATGCTGAGTGAGAACACAACCTACAGGATGACAGTTGACCCTCCCAGGCATTCAAGGTGAACGGATAATTGATCCTGGCTCAGGTGTGTCTCTCTCCAGGCACTGTTTTTGACAGATCTACCAGGTGAACTTCTGCACGTGTATCAACAGCTTTGATGAAAAACAAGCAGTCATGCTGAAGTCAAAAGATCAGGCTTGTTGTAACCGTCTAAGACGGCTCATGGAGCTTCATCATAGAATCACAGACTCACAGAATGGTTTAGGTTGGAAGGGACCTTAAAGATCACCCAGTTCCAACCTCCCTGCCCTGGGCAGGGACACCTCCCACTAGACCAGGTTGCTCAAAGCCTCATCCAGCCTGGCCTTGAACACTTCCAGGGATGGGGCATCCACAGCTTCTCTGGGCAACCTGTTCCAGTGTCTCTCCGCCCTCACAGTAAAGGATTTCTTCCTTATATCTAATCTAAATCTGCCCTCTTTCAGTTTAAAGCATTCATTGATCTGACGGCAGTAACATAAATGCTTTGTGAATGCCAACATTTAAGATGCTTCTCCAAAGACAGGCTGGGAATGAGAATGGAAGATACTACTTTGGAACATAGGACGATAAAGGATCAAAGGACAACAAAAAATTACGGCCAAAAAAGCTACAGCTCTCCAAGGAGCGCTCAAGTAAGGAGCGATGTTTTTGTTAACGAGCGTAACCCATTGCATAAGGAGAAGTTTGTACCCGAGGCAGAGAGGCCGCTGAAGTGCCCAGCTCCACGGGAGAGAGCGCCCCACAGGCAGGTCATGGCCGAGCCCCAGGGCCGCGCCGGGGGAGCGCCGAGAGCCGGTGCCCCCGGACGCCACCCTGGGAGCAGACGCCTGGTCGCCGCAGCTCCGCGGCGGATCCCTCGGGTGGTCTCTGCTGTGGCGGCGACGGGGCTGAGCCGGCCGGAGAGGTGCCCGTCGGTGGGTCCGAGGGGCCGGTGCCGCCGCCCTCCTCCCTCACCGGAACCCTCCTGAGGGTGGTTCGCCCTCCCGAGCACGCCGNTGGCGGCGGGAGAGCGACGGCGGCATGGCTTCGTCGCAGGGGAAGAACGAGCTGCGGTTCGCCGACTGGATGGCGGCTCTGCCCGGCAGCATCCACTGCACCCCGCTCACCAACCTGGCCATCCCAGGTAGGTGCTCCCCTCCATCCCCCCTCCCCGCCGGCCTCGGGGAGAGCGAAGCGGTGAGCGCGGTTCTCCGCTGAGGAGGAG
>VWZL01005941.1:136562-218168 GCA_013396915.1 Stercorarius parasiticus | reverse complement strand
GAGGAACTTGGAGGTGGCGGCGGCCGGCGGCCGGCCGGGTCTGCCGCTCCCGCACCGCCCGCGGGACCTCACCCCCGCACGAACGCCCCGCATTTGCCTCGTTTCCTCCGAAACTTGTGCGGTGGGGCCGGGGCCGGCGCCGGGCTCGGGGAGCAGGGGAAGGCGGCGGGGCGGGCGGGCGGCACCGCTTCTCTCCCGGTCGGCTTCGGAAAACGCTCGATCTCAACAGTGGTTTAAGTAAAGCGAGAAACGGCAAGGTCACGGTGCTCCGGCTATGGACTCCTTCTTCCCTGCGCTCTCTGCGGGTTTTTTTTTTTTTTTGGTGTGTAAGGTATTAACTATAACTGTAGACTTATGCAAAATACAGGTCAGGATCCAAACCGGTAATTGATTTGGGTGATTTCTGGTTTGAGGAGGCACTGCCTTTTGCCAGACCTTTTTCCAGCATCCCATCCCCTCTGAGATGTCTAACAGGAACGAGGTTTTGGAGATGTTGAAGCTGTCAAGTCTCTTAAGCTCCTTATGAGACATGTTCACTTCTTGTGAGTTTTCTGTTAGCAACTGCTCATGTGTCAGCAATTTTTATAACACTAGATATTTTTTTTTTTTGCAATGTAATTGCAGAAACTGTTTCCGAGAATGTGTTTTCTGTAGTTTCATTTAAACACAGGTGCACCCTTTTAAAATCATGTGTCTCAGTTTCTTACAGTTTACACAAGCTATGCCTAGTATTTTACTTGCTACACTGGTTTTTGCTATTGGTTGAATATATGCTGTATAAAATCGTGTCCCTCCACAATTATGGAGGGTGTAGCTGTTATTTCAAATTACACTGGAGCTGTAAAAGTTGTGTTAATAACTTTTCATTATGCTCTTGCAGAATATTGGCTATGATGAGAAATGAGAATCTGTTTGTGATTCATTGCGCCTTTGCAAGTTAAATGTATTGTTTTAGAGACTTTTTCTTGGTTTTGAGGAGATCACAATCAAACTTACTGCCTTCCAGATGCAAGAAATTGCCTTTGATATGCACCACCTTTAACTGGCTTCCTTGACTGAAGCATCATGAAGCTGTTATTCATGCATCCATCTCACCAAGATCTCTCAGTTACTTTCTCATAGCCTCTTTGTAAAATACAGGACACTTTTTTCAGTGTTTTTCAGAGCTTTGGCAGTAATAATATAAGCTTTCACATTTTGTTAACATGTTTAAATTTAAAAAAACCAAACTCAACCAAACAAATCAACCAACCAAAAACCTACTGTGGGCTGTAAGTGCCAGTTAATCCCAGTACACATTAAGCAGTGGACAAGTTCTGCAGCCTGTGAGCCCAGAGGTTGACCCCTTACATTGGCAGAAGCATTTTGGTCATGTAACAGCCATGCACCGAGTCTTGCTTTTTGTGGAATTAGCAGCAAAACTTCTATGAATTGAGTGATGTAGTGTTAAGACCTTTGAAATGTGCCCTTCTGTTATTGTAAATTGACACAAACCTCACTTAACTGCCTGTATCACTTTTTAAATGCCAGCTTTGGCAAATAGAGCCTTATGGGGAGGGGGCAATATATGAATATTGAATATTTTGCATGGCTTGGTCAATTAGGGAGCTTGACACACAGGCTGTAGGTATCAGTGCAGTTTAAATTTTATCTTCTAACAGTAGGTTTATTACTATATTCAACATACAATGTGGAAATACACAATACAAAGGCAAACATGGGATTGGTTTCATCCCTTGAGAAGAAATAACCTTTCAGACATTCATAATGTTTATTTGGAAGTTTCCTCCCATACGACCATAGCTGAACATTAATGTTACGTGTGCGTAGTAGCTATTAACATATAACTGCTATTCGAGTAGTTAGTGCAAGGAATGTGTACAGTGCAAACCCTCATACATCAAATCTTCATAGTCTTAACTTGTGAGTTTTTAACTGGTTTGGAAACTAACATTTAATTACTAATGTATTCATAGAATTACTGCTATATCTTTTAAATAGGATTTTGTTGACATCGCTTTTTTTTTTCCTTACAAAAAGAAGTTAACAGTACACTTTTATTTTTTACAGTAGCATGTAGACTTCCCTTATGCAGTAGGAATTCTGATTTTGACCTTAATTCAGCAGGATAGAATTCAGTTTCAGAGTCAGAGTAACAGTCCAATGCTAATGTTGAAGAAAACAAACGATTAGCTTGAAAATGTTAGAATTTTCCAAATGAATGTGTCCTCACTTATTCAAAACAGATGATGTTCCACAATATTGGGGGAAAAATGTTGTTGTTTTATTAGAAATCATCAGTACATTTCTCATTGTTTGGAAGGAGTGCTTGGAACTGAGATGATACACTGTGTTGTTTTTGCACAGACAGGCATCTAATATTTTAACTGTTGCAAAGAGAAGCACAAATGCCATAGTATTCTGTCATGATTGATTTAAACAATACTGTTGAAGGTATGTTATGCTCATAGTATGTCTTTTTTTTTATCTTTTTTTTTTTCCAATTGGTCAGTCATTAAGATTATGCAGGCACAAATTTATTCTATTTATCACCACTTATACTTCCATAGTCAGTGCATAGTTAGTATTCCAGTAAATTCATTTACTTTTTTCATTCTCTGCCATTCAAGCAGGTACTTTTGTTTTCCTAAGAATGGGAATCCAGTAGATGAGGCGGAAATCTCTGATATAACTTGTGCCAGCTTTGTCAATCAGAAACTTTTCCATTTGGATTTGTTCCAAATTTGAGAATGATGCGTTATACCGTGATGTTTTCTTCTTTCGCTGTGCTGTCTATGCCTGCGTTCTCTTGCACTGCAAATGGCAGATTTTCCTCAAGTGAAGGATACCAGTAGCAAATAATAGTATACATTCTTTGGAAATAAAATAATCTCTTAGCTTCCAGAAAATGCCATCCATATTTAATCTACTATTGCTGTGACAATTAGAACAATGAAAGGATATGTTCTTAGGATTTCAGCCCAAGGTGTATGTCTCCTAGTGTTTGCAAATTGCCTCTTATGTTAAAAGATCTGCCTGGCTAAGAAAAAGATGGGGGATTGTGGATTATTTTGTTGTTGTTCGAGGGGGGGTATGTCTTTTGGTATTTGGTAAAGTGTAGTTTTATTCAATGCCTGTATCTCTTTGACCAGGAAAAGAAATAGTTTGTTGTAGGTAACGTACGTTTATAGAACTGAAATCTTTGTGCCCTCAAGTTGGGGCTAGAAGGCAAGGTATAGAGAGCTTATGTATTCTGCTGTATTAATGCCCTCTTCTTCATCCCGGTTGAGGGTATGAACTATGTGTAGTGCAGTAAAATAGACATCAGTAGGCAGCATTTCCTTACGAATTGACCCACTTACTGATCAATTACCTTTCGTATTGACAATCTGTAAATATGTTTCTAGTTTTTTATCAGCCTGAGTTTTTGTGCAAATAATATGTGTGATACATGTTGCCTTTTCCCCTGGTGCTAATATTCCAAGCCTCTGACAAGTCTGTAAGAATAATTTATGATGGAAGAAAGTATTTTCCTCCCCAAGTAACTAAGCCTTCCACCAAAATTGGTGCTAGCCTAAGATCTGCCATAGAAGCAATCTTGATGTGTACTTCATATAAGTGTAGATAAAATCTTCTGAATGAATTTGAGACCTAAAATATCCCTTGAATGCATAATTTTGAGAGTTGGGACTCTTCAGGCTTTCATTTCATAGGAATGTTTTCTACTTTCTTTGAGCAGATGAAACCTTTGGCCTCAGCATGTGCTCTTGTTGCTGGAGGATTCACCGAGAGCAATACAATTCTCAGTGAAAATTGTTTTCACAATGATACCGGCTTGGCAGCTGTGTTTGCTTAATGTAGCTCTTTAAGAGGAATGCACAGGACCCGAGTGGGTTCTTCTGTTTCTCAGATGAGATTTACTTTTTTTTTGGTATTTTGACTTATAAAATTCTTTGTCCATCAGAGAGAAAGCAATTACTAGACATAACAGAGCTAAAATCGGCTCATTTTAAATAAGAAGCTGTTGGCAGGTGGACATTTTTTATGCTACCCATCTTTAGAAACAGGCTCTGTGACTTCAAATTTGTATTTCCCGCTATCCCACCATCATCATGCTTGAAAAAAAAGCGTTACTGTCAAAGATGAGAGTGCCCAAGATGTCATAAAAGATGTGAGATGGTACAAGGAGACTTGAGAAAAGCATGCATGTTACTGTAGCTGGAATATTTTAGCCTTTTTTTTGAATGACAGCACTGCTGAAGTAACATAACAGCTCTGCTTCAAATATTTTAAATTCCTGCCTTCCATTGTAATACCTTGCTTATGTTCAAGTGGTTACTTCTTGGGCAGGCACTTCTCATTCTCAGCCCCATGGGGAAATTATTTCGTCTTAAAAATGGCTAGAAATACTTCCTTGTTCCTTGTGGTTACGTAGTTACACAACATTTTCACTGTTTAAATGTCATCAGGGAGCTCTTTAATTTTGAGCTTGAATAGCCGATAAATTGGATCTTTCTAGAGTGAAGATTGATTGTCTTTGGGAAGTGCTTGGGACCTGTTTCAACCTTATCTGTCCACTAGTGGTCAACAGAGTACCTCCGCTTTGCTTGCCAGGGTCCGATTCTGTGCAAAATTAGCTCCTCTTAGAACTGTAAACTGATGAGGCAGGTAAAATTATAAATAAACCTATAATGCAGGTTGGCCATTAGCTTTTGACATGCATGTAAGTACCTGGAAGAACTGTTTCTGTTTCTTTTTCCAGTGCACTCTGTACTCTATTTCAGTGTTCTTCTGCCTGAAATAAGTACTTAATGCCTTATGTTCTGCTCAGGAAACGAGTGAAGATCTTCATAACTGACTTTCCTAATTTTTTTAGGGTAACTCCTTTCTTATTGACAGCCTTCCCTTTTACATCACTTTCATCCACAAAACAGTCTCTCACTGGCCCTGCAGATGCTAATGTGTCACTTCCAACCCTTTCAGAAATATTTCTGTGTGATATACCATTAATTTTCCCTGCCGTGACATGTTTCTAGCATGCACAAAATGAAGCTGTTTTGTTCCTCACACTGCCATAAAAATCAAACAGTTCAAGCCCTTCAGTTACTTGCCCATCTGCTACAAGAAGTAATTTGAAACCGTTTTTGCTTGGTTTCCCAACAGGAGCTATTTATTTAATCCAGCAATCTCTGTCCACTCTGTCTCCTGCAGCTTAGTTCCAGCAGAGATGGCTTCTTCTCTGACCTGCCTTGCATCCTGCCGCCACGGCAGGTGCAGCAGAGGGAATGGCTTTATTGCCATCTGGAATTATTCCTCTCTTTCCACCTCATTGAATTTCTGTTTCATTTCATCTCTTGGCTGAAAACTTCTTAACTGTTCTGTGTATCCAAACTGCCCTTACCTTCTGACAATTTTTAACTTCGTTTGGTATGTGTTTTATGTTTGGTAACTTTTTACAGTTCTTACTATAGTGCAACTTGTACTGTGTCTTTCACACAAAATGATGCTTGCTTAGAAGATCTTCAGACATACTTAACTGTGCAAGTAATTAAAAATGCAGGTGAAAAGTAGACAAAGTTACGGAGACTATAACTTTTAAGCCCCCTAAGAGGGCTGTGCAATCTCTTCTACTGCTCTGCATAAAGATGTTAATTAAAACTTTAGCTACTTAATTAGAAATTGGTTGTGTATCTTTAATAAATACTTTCCAGATTTAGTAAACCTCCTTGCCCACCCTGCCTTCCCAGGTGCCTCTGTACAACAGGTGTGAGGCTTGGGATGTAGAAGGCCAGTGAATGGATGGTGTGGATGATGGTCCATCTGCACCCAGAGGCGTTGCCAAGGTCAGAAAGGCCCACCCCTGTATCACGACCACTTCCATGAGGAAGAAAAGATGGGTTATAGTTGTAGACGACTCCCTTCTGTGGGTGACAGAGGGTCCAATATGCTGGACAGACTCTCCTTTTAGGGAAGCTTGCTTCCTCCCTGGGGCCTGGGTTAAGGACATCACTAGGAAACTTCCTAGCCTGGTACGGCCCTTGGACTACTACCCATTACTGCTATTCTATGTGGGTGTCGATGAAGCCGCAATATGTAGTCCAAGGCAAATCAAAAGAGACTTCATGGCCTTGGGACTGCTGGTAAGGGAATAGACAGATCCAGTCTATTACTACATGGCTCTGTGCCTGGTGTCACTGCTCTAATTTTGGATTTTTTTGGTAATGGGATTGCCTAAATGGCACCAGGCTTANGGTCCAATATGCTGGACAGACTCTCCTTTTAGGGAAGCTTGCTTCCTCCCTGGGGCCTGGGTTAAGGACATCACTAGGAAACTTCCTAGCCTGGTACGGCCCTTGGACTACTACCCATTACTGCTATTCTATGTGGGTGTCGATGAAGCCGCAATATGTAGTCCAAGGCAAATCAAAAGAGACTTCATGGCCTTGGGACTGCTGGTAAGGGAATAGACAGATCCAGTCTATTACTACATGGCTCTGTGCCTGGTGTCACTGCTCTAATTTTGGATTTTTTTGGTAATGGGATTGCCTAAATGGCACCAGGCTTACTGGTGTCAGATGGGATTCACCTTTCTCAAAGGAGGAGGAGAGTCTTTGCTCACAAGCTAGTAGGCCTCATTGACTGAGCTTTAAACTAGATTTGAAGAGGGAGGGAGATACTGTCAAGCTTGCCCATGACAAGCTGTGGGATCACACATCAGGGTTAGAGGGAGGGGGTGCTAGTGAGGGCCCTCAGCCTGTTGCTCTGAGACGTGCTGGGTACACTGCAACACACTTGAAGCCTTACAGAGATGAGCCAGGGGCTCCTGAGATAATAGGAGCCAACGAGGAAACAGTGAAATACCTCAAAGGAATTAAGGGGTGTTCCTCTAAGAAGGTGACACAGCCAACAGCCCAGCTGAAGTGCCTCTACACCAATGCACGCAGCATGAGCAACAAACAGGAGGAGCTGGAAGACACCATGCTGCTAGAAAGCTATGACCTAGTTGCCATCACTGAAACTTGGTGGGATGAATCCTGTGACTGGAGTGAGGCTATCGATTGCTACAGACTGTTCAGAAGGGACAGGTGAGGACGAAGGAGCGGAGGAGTTGCCCTCTACATCAAGAAATGGATAGAGTGTGAGGAGCTGTTTCTGAAGAATAGCCATGAGCAGGTTGAAAGCTTACAGGTAAGAATTGAAGACCAAGGCAACAAAGGGAGCCTTGCGGTTGGTGTCTGCTACAGGCCACCCAATCAAGGGGAGACTATCAATGAAGCATTCTTACTCCAGCTACAGGAGGTATTGCACTCTCAGGCTCTCATCTTACTGGGGGAATTCAGCCACCCTGACATCTGCTGAAAAAGTAGCACAGCAAGCTGTAGGCAATCAGGCAATACAAACTACTGGAATGCATCTTAAGCCAGGTAATAGACAGCCCTACCAGAGGGGATGTGGTGCTGGACCTGCTGGTCACTAATGCAAGTGAGCTAATCGGAAACATAAAGATTGGAGGCAGCCTGGACTGCAGCGATCATGCACTGGTGGAGTTTGCAGTCCTGAGGGATATGGGTCAGGTGAAGAGTAAAGTCAGGACCCTGAATTTTAGGAAAGCAAAATTCCAGCTGTTGAAGGTGTCAGACAATAGGACCCCCTGGGAAACTAGGGACGAGGGAGCAGAACAGAGCTGGCAGATCTTTAACGATGCTTTCCATAGAGCACAAGAACTCTCAATCCCTAGGTGTAAGAAATTTGGAAAGGAAGGCAAGAGTCTGGCATATCTGAGTCAAGACCTGCTGGTCAAACTAAAGGGCAAGAAGGAAATGGACAGTGGAAGCAGGGACAAGTATCCTAGGAAGAGTATAGGCATGCTGCCCAGGTGTGTAGGGATGGTGTCAGAAAGGTCAAGGCACAGCTGGAACTCAGCAAGGAATGCAAAGAACGATAAGAAGGGCTTCTACAGGTATGTCAGCCAGAAAAGGAAGGTCAAAGAAAGCGTACATCCCTGTGATGAGCAAGACTGGCAAACTGGTAACGACAGGTGAGAGGAAAGCTTTTTTGCCTGTCTTCACTGGCAATCTCTCTTCCCACAACTCTTGAGAGAGGCTGAGAGAGTTGGGGTTATTCAGCCTGGAGAAGAAAAGGCTCAGGCAAGACCTCATTGCAGTCTTTCAGTACTTAAAGGAAGCTTAGAAGAAAAATGAGGACAAGCTTTTTAGCAGGTCCTGTAGTGAAAGGGCAAAGGGTAATGGTTTTAAACTAAAAGAGGGTAGATTTAGACTAGATATAAGGAAAAAAATTTTACAGTGAGGGTGGCTGGTGAAACACTGGAACAGGTTGCCCAGAGAGGTGGTAGATGCCCCATCCCTGGAAACATTTAAGGTTGGGTTGGGTGGGGCCCTGAGCAATTTGATCTCATTGTAGATGTCCCTGCTTATTGCAGAAGGATTGGACTAGATGACCTTTAAAGGTCCCTTCCAACCCAAACCATTCTATGGTTTAACAGCTCTTCTTTATGAAGAGCAGGCAGTTGTAGGGAGAATAACTTCTATGCCCATCTTGTCCTTTCTTCAAGGTAGTACAAGTTATAGGTACTTAATTTGTGAACATATCTGCTTGTGCAGACCTTACAGTAAAGGCCATGGGACACTGCAAGGAATATAATTTGGAAGGAAGTTTGTTCAGAATGGTACAGAAATACTGAAATGTTGTGGTAAATCAATGTAAAAAAATCATAGAATACCAGGTTGGAAGGTACCTCAAGGATCATCTGGTCCAACCTTTCTTGGCAAAAGCACAGTCTAGACAAGATTGCCCAGCAGCCTGTCTAGCTGAGTCTTAAAAGTGTCCAATTTTTGGGAACCCACCACTTCCCTGGGAGGATTATTCTGATGGCTGACTGTTCACATTGTGAAAACTTTTTCTCTCTTGTCCAGTTGGAATCTCCCAGGAGTAACTTGTACCCATTACCCCTTTTCTTTTCCATGTGACTCCTTGTAAATCAGGAGTCTTTTCCCTCCTCAAGTAGCCTGCCAGAAATGGGAAACACTAGTGATATCCTCTAAGGGACGCCTATCTATAAGATGGGTTGGAAGGAGGGCCGGGGAACTACAGGTCTGACAGTCTGACCTTGGTGCTGGGGAAAGCTATGGAGCAGATTGTATCAAGTACCATCACACAGCACATTCAGGACAACCAGGTGATCAGGCCCACTCATCAGGGGTTTATGAAAGGCAGGTCCTGCTTGACTAACCTCATCTCCTTCTGTGACAAGATGACCTGGTTAGTGAATGAGAGAAAGGTTGTGGATGACTTTAGTAAAGCCTTTGACACCGTTGCCCACAGCATTCTCCTGAAGAAACTGGCTGCTCATGGCTTGGATGGGTGTATTCTTCTCTGGGTAAAAAAATGGCTGGGTGGCCAGGCCGAAAGAGTTGTGGTGAATGGAGTTAAGTCCAGTCAGTTGATCACAAGTGGTGTTCCCCAGGCTCAGTATTTGGGCCAGTTCTGCTTCATATCTTTATCAATGATCTGGACAAGGGGATCGAGTGCACCTTCAGTAAGTTTGCAGATGATGCCAAGTTGGGTGGGACTGTCGACCTGCTTGATGGTAGAATAGAAAGGCTCTGCAGAGGGATCTGGACAGGTTGGATCGATGGGCCAAGGCCAGATGTATGAGGTTCCACAAGGCCAAATGCCGGGTCCTGCACTTGGGTCACAACAACCCCATGCAGCGTTACAAGCTTGGGGAAGAGTGGCTGGAGAGCTGCCTGGCGGAAAAGGGCCTGGGAGTGTTGGTTGACACCTGGCTGAATATGAGCCAGCAGTGTGCCCAGGTGGCCAAGAAGGCCAACAGCATTCTGGCTTGTATCAGAAACAGTATGCCAAGCAGGACCAGGGAAGTGATCATCCCCCTCTACTCAGCACTGGTGAGGCCACATCTTGAATACTGTGTTTGGTTTTGGGCCCCTCACTACAAGAAAGACATTGAGGTGCTGGAGCATGTCCAAAGCAGAGCAACAAAGCTGGAGCACAAGTCTTATGAGGAGTGGCAGAGGGCACTGAGGTTGTTCAGCCTGGAGAAAAGAAGGCTGAGGGGAGACTTTATTGCTCTCTGCAGCTACTGAAAGGAGGTTGTAGAGAGGTCAGTGTTGGTCTCTTCTTCCAAGTAACAGATGGTAGGACAAGAGGAAGCTGCCTCAATTTGTGCCAGGTGAGGTTTACGATGCATATTAGGAAAAATTTCTTCACCAAAAGGGTTGTGAAGCACTGGAACAGGCTGCTCAGGGAAGTGGTTGAGTCCTTATCCCTGGAGGTATTTAAAAGATGTGTAGATGTGGCACTTACGGACATGGCTTAGTGGTGGTAGTGCTAGGCTACCTGTTAGACATGATGATCTTCAAGGTCTTTTCCAACCTATATGATTCTGCAATTCTATGATTTCAGTGATAAGTAGTTTGTGCACTTATTTTCATGTATTTATGCTTCTGATAGAAAACTGTTTTGGTGCTGCGTATGTTTGCACAGCTAGACCACTTCAGGTCATATTTCACATTTTTATAGGAAGAGGTTAGTTTCCTTACCAGATACAAATAGGTAGCAAAGAAATAGTTTCTCATAAGAAGTGGTTGGTTAATCTGGAGTTCTGAATAATTTAATTTGTTTCTACCATTGGCTAGATGGAAGAACAGCTAAACAACACAAATAGAAATTGCAATTTATAACACTAGTAGCAACCCCTCCTTAAATTGTCATCTGTCCAAAATGCTTGAGGCAAAGCTGAAGATCTTTCTTTCCTCATAGATTAGTGCCTGGTAGATGGGGACTAAATGCTAAAAGGTGCTGAGTGCTGCCAGCTCCCTTGGAAGCCGAGGGTCCTTAGTCTTCCATCAGCTCAGGTCCAAGGATCCAAATGTGATGTTCCTATTGTAGCAAAATGTCATAGCCACTTAAAAGTTGTTTTTCTTGAGGTGAAATGGAATATATTGTTTTCTTTCTTTGGAAGTACACATTTGGTCTTTTTCTGTCTATTGTAAAACCATCTCACAGTTTTCACCATGATCTAATTTAAAACAAATCACTAGAACAGTTTTCAGATGCTTTGACACCTTTTAAAAGATCTCTGTTCATATTAAATAAAGTTTAACCTTTGCTTCATTTAATCTCTTATCTGGCTAGCTCGCATACCTCATGCTTAAATACTTCATTGTAGGGTTTCAACAATGAAATAAAATATTGCAGAATAGCAAGAAAGGGAGGGGAGAAAAAATGGATTTTCTTAGTTGTGGTTCCAGGGTTTGCTCCTCTCTGTCTGACGCTTAGGAGATTAATAGTATACTTTATGCTTTACCTTGTTGTCATGCTATCATCCACAAAGTATTCATGTTTTGATAGTAGTTTTTTTTTTTTTAAATCTTATTAAACATTTGGCATGTATTTATACTTTGGCAGCCATGCAACTTGGTTTTATAACTATGAAAGGTTGCTAAACTGGGACGTAAATGAGAGTAGGAAAAATGTATGATATATGAGTACATGTAATGCTGTGCAATCGAACTGTTGGCTTAGAGCCTCAAAGTGTATTAGTTTGTTTTCGCTAAATCCTTTGGTTAAAGCTTTGTATTCTTCAAAAATATATGCTTCAAACTAGTCTGGATGTTCACACCAAAGCCCAATGACATGTTTGTACATCTTCTGAACCAGCATGTGACTTGAATTGTCTTCTGGTGTTTCACTCGGATGCCTGCCACTAAAGGGTAGAAGAGAAATGGAGAAGTTTTAGTCATTTTCATTATCTGTGAGGCTGCTGTATGATCTTAAGAAAGCTGTCAGAAATCTCTGCCATGTTGTCTTCCTTGTAGGCCAGGCCTGGTAATCTCAGGAAGACCACCGATACTGAGGCTGGACTTGTTCTTAGGAGGAGAGCTGGGTTAGGAAGTGTGCTCCATGGGTTGTGGAACATTTCACTGACTAGGCAGCGCTTTGGGAGACAGGCTGTTTGTTTGTTGTGCGCTGCAAAGCTCACACAAGCTTTTGGTGGAGTGCTGGTCTCCTGCCATGTGAATGCTACCCAGAAGTCTCTTTGTCAGCACAGGAGAAGTTTGAGTAGGTATTGATTCTAGCTGCTAGCACAGGAACCCCAACGTGTTTGCTGTTTTAGGATTAGTCTTATCTCTTTCTGTTGAAGCCCTTACATTTTTCTAGACTTTGTTCCAATCGTGTAGATCATCTTCACAAATACTGTGTCAGTAGACATGCAAGCCAGGGAGGTGGTGTTCCTTATATATCACGAGTGCAGATGCACGTTCCCATCATGTGATCCAAAAAATGTAAGTCTTTTCAATTGGTTCCCTCAGACTTGAAGTGTCTGCTTTGACATCTCAAAAGTAGCTTATTTGTGTATGACAGACAGATCAGGAGATCACTTTGAAGCTGTCTGTAGAAGACATCTGCCAGTTGCTTTTTCCATTGATGGAAAGCAAAGAAGACTACATTGGCGCTCTGTATTGCACTGCAGTAGGGGTGAATCTGGGGCTGGATGAAGCTGTTTTTGAACAGAAATTCCCCAGTTACCTTCAGCCACAAAAAGGAGGAGGAGAGTGTTGACTGGAAGTTCTCCTGGAGGCAAAGATCTATCTTGGACATTGAATAGCAGATGCTGTAGGTTTGTGTTCATCTGTGTATTGAAGTAGGGTTTGATATATTAAAGCTGTGAACTAATTGAAGTAGGAGCTTAATTTAGGAGACTGGGTGCTTTCAGGCTGTACAAAGAGCAGATGCAACAGTTGTAGTACTAAATATCAGAACTTATCTCCTATTTTTTAAGAAAGAATGCTTTAGGACAATATAACCTTGTAGTAGAAGCTTATTGCTCAAAACAAGGGGCCCAGGATTACTGAGGAATGCAGAGACTAGTCAAAGGTACCACTTTTGATGCGCCAGCAAGAATAAAGAAGTAAAGTAGAGGCCTGCAGTTCACCCAGAAGTCACAATGATGAAGAAGAGCGGAGGAAGTAAACGACCACCAGATGTCTCTGAAGACCATCGAGAGACTCTAGTGCGCATGCGGGAGTGGGCAGTAACCTGTAATAATGAGTTAATGAATAGGTAATCATTTCTTGGAAAACTAGTGAATATGCATACATAGTATGTATTTAAACTGTACATTTAAATCAGTCAGCATGCATATTAGGTGGACCAATCCCCTGTGCGCCCAGTGCTGCGATAAAGAATACCTGCTTAATAGTCACCAAGGCTATTGAGTCTTAACTTCGGCATTTCACTGCATCAGTTCTGGCACCCCAGATGCGACCCGCTCTGCTTGGCTGCAGGACCTGCTGAGAACAGGACTCCCTAGGGTACCCCTGGGAATTTCCCAGAGGGAATCCTCGCCTCAATCAGATCACTGCAAGAGCAGACAAGGACCATCTAATAAGGTATTCTTTAAATATTCTTTAAATTTTTGGTATATAGGTAAAACACGTTCTGGGTTAAGGGACCGGTCAATTGGTGGTTCCCATAAGTCGTAAGAGACATCTTACGCAGGGCGCCATATACCAGGCTACTAGTGCCTGAGGGTATACATTTGGTATTAGTACAGAACTTACATAAGTGTTTGTACTTTTGGGTTTGTGCCCGCTCACTGTGAGTAGTGTACTCTGGTATTTAGTACGTTGGTACGGGCCTGGGGGTAAGCTGCGTACTTCTGTAATAATGTACTGCATCAGTATCCTCACTGCACTAAGAAAAGAGCTTTTAGGGGGTTGCATCTTTGGATCCCCAGAACCTCTTCTCAGCAGGTGCACGCTGGAATTAGCTGTGCTTGCTGCCTGTGCATAGTGGGCTTCATAGTACAGCACAGGAGTCAGCAGTGTGTATTTTTGGTCAACAAACTGCATGTTTAGATTCAGGACTACTTAGGCCGTGTAAGTATGTGAATCGAAGTCTAGGATCTTCTGTCTCAGGCAATGTTTGTGGGTTGGTTTGATTGTTGGGTTTTTTGTTTTTTTTTTTTTTCAATGCTTCAGCTTTTGACCTCGTTGGTATAGTTCTCTCACTGTCTCCAGGGTTGAAGTGGAGGCTTTTCCAATGGCATGGAGATGCTCGTTTTTGATGAACTTTAATCTTCAAAGCGTTGCTAGGTTGGAGTTCCGGCTTAGTGTGTTTCTGATGCAGAATTGGCAGCCTTTGTGCTTTCCAGTAAGAGAGGTTGCCTCAAAAGAGTGCTGTCTGGGATGGGAATGGGGAGCACATGTATTTTGACCTTCTAGTCGTGCTTCAAGGCTTATCTAGTAGTGCAGGCTCTTGCTGTGAGAGGGAGCTGGACTCGTGCTGTTAGCCAAGTGTTATTTAGTGCATGTGCCTAGTGAGTGTTTTGAGGAACATTTTAGAAGTTGACAATAAATAAGGAGAAATCAAGCCAGCTTCAGTAATTTTTGGACGTAGCTGTCTTATAGGGGAAACAAGCCAAGGGAGACTGAAGGACACAAGCAGAATGCTGTTGTTTCTAATGTGCAAGATGCAGGAATCCCTTTAGAAATCACAGTGTGGAATATGGACAAAACTGGAATTTCTAAGATCAGTTTTAATGGCTGTCGATGATGCAGGCTCTTCTGGCTGGAAATGATGTGAGTATGAACTGATAAAACCAGACACTGACTTGTCTGAGAGCTCGGTATGATGCAGTGGTGGTACTGAGGAGAAATGGTTTGCTTTTGTGCCATTATGTATTTGATCCCATCGCATCCTTCTGCTCTGCAGGGGTCAGAACGAGTCACTGAAAGGTTGATTGGTCTGGTCCACCTTATGATTTCAATTCCTAGCCATTTGTTAATGTGCTTTCTACACCACAAAATTCTTACAGTTTCCTTTGAGGCTGCATCCTTTACAAAAACAAGAGTAATCTCTGCTATTGGAAAGTGACTTCAGTTTTGCAGGAGGGACCTGTCAGTAACTAGGACAAATAACTAGGATTAAACTGAGCCGGGGTTGCACAGCGTGGGAGATGCAAGGGTGGAAATCTAAGGCCGGGGTGAGAAGTGCTGTAAAGAAGAACAAAGGTGCAGTTAGTTTAGTGCCTTGGCTCTGGTGTCTTCTCTGGCCAGTGTCAGGTAAAGGAAATAAAGTTGAGAATAAAGTTCAGAATAAAGGGGTATTCCCCCAGACTTGTACTCCTCTACTCTTCTGGCCTGTGGATTTCTGGAGCTAAAAGGTTGCGTCCAAATTATTATGTTGTATAATGCCTGATGGACTATTCTTCCAGTGGCATTCACAGAAGATCTGTGTCCCCTCATCTGTAATGAGGCTGGAGTAGGGTCTTTCACTATTCCCCTTGGCTTCTGGAGAGTGTGAGGTTTGCATGGGGAAAGGGCACAAGAGGGTTTGTGACACTGGGTCAGTCATGGGAGAATATCACTGGGACAAGAGAGAACTGAGACAACTTTGGGTCCCCGCTTCTGGAACTGCTTAGGCTTTTGACACTAAGTGGATACTGAGTAGAACAACAGAACCTGTGCTGGGGGCAGTGGATGCAGCCTGAACACCTTCTTCCCAACTGAGTGTGGATGTTCATCTTGCTTGTTGTCTCCTGGGGCCTGTGAATCTTGCCCACTGATGCACAGTTGTCAGGGCATAGCTGGAGGACATCCTCTTCATTCTCTCAGTGCTCAGCAGTTTCTGGCTATTTACAATTCATATAAATCAACATTTCTCTACTCTGGAGGAAACATACATCTTTCTGAAATGCGTGCACTGTGCCGCAGACCCTAGGGGAACTAACGCTTGTGGTGGCCTCTTTCCAGCCCAGCCTGCTTCTCAAGTAGGTCTTCAGGCAACAATAAGCCACCGGTGCTTCCAGTTTTCCGAACTGGATTTTATCTTTCTTTGGCATTGCTTTCCCAGATGTGCCAAGAGAGCTAAGGTTTCTTAATCTTTAAACCACCTTTCTAGTCTGTGAATTAGCTTGAAATTTATCAGAGAGACAGGAGGTGATGGTGTTTTGTTGTAATTTTAAGGTTTTTAGAGTAGGTGTTTTCATATTTGGAATGGTATTCAGAAGCACCGATAAGTAAACTTAACTCATTGAAAGCAACTTCTTTGAGTCAAGTGGGAGATAATGCCCTTTCCTTTCAAAATTACTATTGTCTGAAAGAGCATGCTGTTCCTGGAACACAGAAGCCAAGCTAAACTCTATCCCTTTTATGTCGCACTTTCTTTCACGTGTCATTTCAACTCTCTCTTAAGTGTGGGATACAAGCCAGAAATACTTTGCAGAATATATAAAGCCAGTAGAAATATAGAGATGTTCTTCTAACATGGAAATCCCATTTAAAAATAAGTGGGGATAGGCTAGCAATCGTGCCTCTCTGTCTCGGATAATAATTTGTGAGCACTGTTTTAATCCAGAAGGCAAAGTAATCTGTTTTCAAAACTCCCAACAATTTATGGACAAACCAAGAAAGGTACAAGAGGGAGGGAAGGAGAGATTATGCTTGAAGTAAGCTTTTTGCATGAGTTCAACCCAGTTCACAGTTAAGTTTTGGTGGTTTTTTTGTTTGGTTTGGGTTTGGACATTTTATTGGATAATAGGATTCATCGGCTGTGAGGAGAAATTTTGATGTCAGTCTGACTGGGTCTGGTTTTCCACTGCCTTGTACCATCTGTGAATGCAGATTTGTATGAAGTTTCGCTAAATCAGAACGGTAACTCTGTATTTTTACTTCGTGCGCTATGTGGTGTGGAACTGAGTCTGTCTTGGTTAGCTCTTGATGAATAAATTGCTCTGACCAGCTGAAGACAGCAATGCTGATTAGATGATGGACTTAAATATGTCCCTGTAAAATACCTAATGCAACTCACTTGTCAGAAAGATGAGTACCAGCTTATGTTGCTTCCAGTCTTCAACTGTTATTAAGTAGCCACATGAAAGAAAAAATAATCTGTCTTCAAAGAGGAAAAAAATCACAAGCTTTACAACTCAGCCTTATCCAAAAATTCCATTGTCTTTGATTATGACCTAAATATAATTTAGGGAACAACCACAGAGAAGTAGGATTTGGGTTTTTACCTACTGCATTTTGAAATCAACTGACAGACACACTGTGATGACTAATAGTGCTAGATCTGGCTGTTAGTTTTGTTATTGTAGTGACTTAAGGAACATGCAGAAGAGGAGGAAATAGCATATAATCTAGAATTTTTTGAGACAGTGGGCTGCTGAAATACCACTAAATAATATTTTGGTTTTGGTCTGAATTATAATGATAGTGGAGCCAGCTGGCCTTTCACAAACTTACTCTTTTTTTACTGTAAAATTAAGAAAATATATGCTTTCAAATGTACTAACATTTATTTATAATAATTTGTTTTAATATTTAGGCAGCAGTATTTCAAAAACAAGCTAGCTGATTTTCAGTGTCTTAATGTATCTTTTAAGATGTTCATATAACTGAAGCCTGGAGAACTCTTGGGACAAGTAAAGATTGTAATCTCTGGTTTTGTCTCCCAGTTCAAATGTAGTGATCTGTCTCTGGAATTACTATGGAATTGAGATAGACATACAAACAGAAAATACTCCCCAGGAAAGGGCTTTAAAATGTCTGTGGTGTATTTGAGGCCATGTGTGGTGATTTGATGACACCAGTATTGGCCTGTTTTCTGAAGCCCTGGAACACAAAGGCTCTTCATATCTCTTTTGAACAGCTTATTGCAAAAGACCAATCCTCTTGTTTTGGTCTGTGATCTTGGCTGGATTTTCATGTCATGATAGTTTGAAAACAAGTAGTTTAAATAATACTGAGGTGCAAGGCGAGAACAGAAGAGCAGCTGTCAGAAACACTGCATGGATTTGTGTTTGTGTTTGTATTAAAGGCAAGGATTTATGGAGTTTTTGATGCCTGGACTGGGTGCTGAGAAGAGCAGTAGAGCTGGATATTGCAGTACAAGTGACCAGACTGGGTAACTTTGATGTTAGTAGACAGCAGACACATCTCTGTATCAATGTGTAAAAACACTGGTGATCTAGGACAGGGCTTCTGACCTCTGGCTGTTGCTGATGCTTCCAGGAGATATGAGATGGGGTTCAGTAAAATGGACTTAGAGCCAGAAATATGCACTTAAAGCTTGTCTAAAACAAGCGGTCAGAGCGTGGAAAGTGTGTGCGTCATTTGACCATCTCCATAGCCTCCATATTGTAAACAAATTGTAAAGGATTCATATTCTGTGTTATGACAGGATGTTTTCCACTTTTCATGGGACAGAAAACTAAATGGCTTGCTTAAAATGCAGGAGGCTGAGGCAGGAGTAGGAAATGAACCCAAGTTTTATAGATATTAATTTAGTGACTTAGCCTTTGAACCATGTTTTTTCCTAAACAGTAGTGTAATTTCAAATTGGTGTATTCTGCTCTGACAGTGAATTACGGTGTTGTACAATAGAGGGCGAGGAGGGCATCCAAAGCTTCTCATGACAGCTGTCATGTTAGGTTTTGATGTCTTGTACTTGTGTGGTTTGCACTTCATCATACCATCAAGGAAAGGAAACATTTCCCACAGGAAAGCAACACAAGCCATCAGAGGGTGCAATGGCATACGGAGTGCTAGATTGCATTGCCCACCTCTGAGGTGGTCTCTGAAGAGAAGGACCAGCCAGAGGTGAGATCAGATCATAGGCGATTGTGGCAGATCCCCACAGGTTAGTGTGAGCTGCAGGAGATGAAATTTCTGGCCTCATTTAACAAGCAAAGAAATTTGTTATAGCAGTTTCAGCTAAATGGAAGGTTTGCAAGGTCTGCAGAGGAAGGGCTGCCACTTAGCAATAAATTCTGGGTTATTGCACGTGCCTTCCATTGGAGTTAGAGGCAAACACTGCATCGCTGTTGCACTGGATGTTTCCTGGTGCCATCCAGCAGCACTTCTTCCCCTTTCAGCGGGTGAACCATAGCCAGCGGGTTTTATTTGTGTCCTTCAGTCACCTGTGCAGAGAGCGAGAGTGAGTGATTTGTTTCCTGAAGTGAAGATCGTTGAGCAAGTTGCATATGACCGTAGTCTTTAATATATGCTAGGTGGGAGTGGGACAAGGTGTGAACGCTCAGAAGCCTCCTCGAGCACCATCTGAAAGCCTGAAGGCACCAGTGGTTTTCATCCGTTCACCCAAAATCATGCAACAGAGGGAATATAGTAAGTTAAAAGGGGAATAAATACCCGCAAGGCTGGAGGGATGAGGACAAGCCATTTAGGTTACTACCCTAAATCCATGCCTGCGGATTAGGGAGTGAGTGCTACCAGATTTAGCTCCATCTCTTCGTGAAGCATTGCTTCAGAAAGCACCTAGAGCACAGCCCAGGAGTGGTTTGCTGACTGATTTCCCTTCTGAGACTTGAGCAAAATTGAAAGTAAATGCGTGCTCAGAAAGAGGGGGCACAGGTATTGCGCTGCTAGTGGGAAAATAAGTGAAATTTACAGTAACAAAAAACATATTTTACTCCTAAATAAAAGGATATACCTAAGCAGTTCACCAGTGGCTAAATTCGTTTGTGGGCTCTGAAAAGACTACTTTCCTTCTGTCGTTCTTACACGTGTTCCAAAAATATGTATCACTGCAACATCCCTATATATTAAATTTTGTCCTTGGGACCTCTTTTTGGAAAGAACTGTCTGTTTGCCATTGAATCCCAGGCATTTCTTTAAAAAATGTGAAAGTGACAGAATTTCCTGTGGAGAACTTTAAGTAAAACAAATGATAAACCATGCAGGAAAAAGATATCTGCGAGCTCTGAGCAGAATGGGGGTGTGTTCTGAGAATTCGGCACTGAGATGAAGCTATTTTGCAGTGTTGAAATATTCCATGAGTGCCAAGCTAGGATATTTCAAGTGAAAACTGTTGATGAAAGATTTTTTTTTTTATAGCTGCCGAATTTAAATCGGGATATGGAATTGCTGAGGGTCTAAATTGATGTTTACCAGTGGATCTGTGCCTGCTGTTACACACTTCTTGCTGCTCTCCTTGACAGTGAATTCATGTTGATTTTAGAGAAAGTCAACATGAATTGTTGTCAAACAAAGTTGGAGGGGGGGAGCTGATGAATGACTTTGTCTAAACCACAGGTTAAAAGTTGTTTACTGTTGTGTATGATACTTGCTAAAAAAAATAATAAAATAAAATCTTGGTAGCAGTGTCTGAATAGCTTTCAGGTGAAGATAGCACCAACTTGGTAAAATTGATTTTGAGCAGGGCATTTTTTCACCGCTGCAATGTTTGGGTCCTGTTTCATTTAATATTTTTCATTAATCACCTAGATGAGAACAATCTCATTATGGAAATATGTGAGTAATAACAATTGCAAGAAGCACATGAGGAAAATAGCCCATATTGCACCACAGTGAAATGAACTTCATTTGGATAAAAATAAACTATCAGGCTGGTGCTGAACTGTAGAATTACTCAAAAGGCAGTTGTTTTTTAAGAAGAGGGATTTAGAACATGATAATTCAGGAAGAGACCTGGAGGGCAGTGGTGGCTGGGATTTTGACAGGTGAGGCAGCTGGGAAGAAATCACCATTGCAGGTTTCAGCCACTTGCTTAGAAGCACAGTGTGTAGCGTAGAGACGGTAGTCTGGTGTGGCTGCAAATGAGGTATGGTGTTCATCGTTACTGCAAATACAGACAGAAATGGAAGCTGGAAGTGAAGTGAGAAAGCCCTTTGAGATAGTGTGTCAGCGTGAGGAGTAGTGAAGCCACCTGGGTACAATTCTGGAATTGATCAGCAAGAGATGACAACAACAGGAAAATGTATTGGTGGTGGATTAATTTACTATATGGGGCAAAGCAAAGAAATGAGGTGTGATCCCTTTGAGCTCTTTTAAACGTGGATTGGAAAGAGTGCCTTGTTGTGAAACAAAGCAATCATGTTACCAGGTGGGTGCCCTGCCTGACCTCAGAAACCTTCTCTTCTCATACTTTACTCATCTTCAAGGAACCTAAATTGAAATGTGGTGTTTTTCAACTAGCTTGAGTTGTAGTAATGAATGATAAATCACAATAGTTAATGTGTAAAAACTCCTGGGAGATCAAGCTTATGCAGTCTTCTTGAAGCTGCAGCTTGACACATCTCCACCATTACCTGTAGCTATCTCCAAATCTCCCTTCTCTTCCAGGAGCTTGAGCTGTTGGGCCTTTTGAGGAAGTTACACTGCACGTGGGTTACATCAGATGGGTTCCACCGAGCACAGGTCATCAGCTGCGCAGAGGACTTTCTGCTTGCGGGTTGGCAGCATATCAGTGATGGTTTACTCGTGAGGGACCTTTCCATGGAACGCTTCTAGAAACTTCTTAAGAGATGAAAAATGTTCATCCATACCTCATTATTTTCTCTCAAATTGAGATCACCTTCTGGCAAAAAATACTTAGGAGAAGGAGTTTAGAGAGTAGCAATTAAGATGCTTTTTATAGTTCTTCATCAGGGACAAGTCTGGAGGGGTACTGTAAATTCGGGGAGTTTGCTGCTAGTGCAAACTGTGGGTGAGTTACTGGAACACTTGTTCTGTAGAAATTCATGCTGTTAATGCCTTGGTCGTTTTTGCCATGCTGTACAAAAAGCCTGGACAAGCACTGGAAGAGTGAATTTTCTTACATGACCTGACCTGCTCTCTGAGCTCTTCTCAGCAGGGGGCATCTTAAACTCTGTCAAAATGTAATGCTCCTTTTCAGTGGAGTTTTGTGCTGAGTAGCTCCGTCTGGTAAAGAGCCAAGAACTGTGACCTAGGAGCCTCTCTCTCATTGCTTGTGAATGTGGCAGCGCCTAGCCTGTTGAATTACAGCCTGATAACTATGCAGAAGTCACTCCTCATCAAGAAGCAGATTTTAAATTCTTTTTCTCTTACCATTGAGGTTTTTTCACATGAACAGGCCCACTGGAAAGAGTGCTTGCACCTTAAGAAACCTCTTACAAACCTGGAGGATGAGAACCACAGCTGAGCCTTAACTAGTCACGGGTGTAATCCGGGTTAACATTAAAGTCCTGCCTTAATGCGTTGCTGGAATCAAGGCACATTCTGTCTTACAAGAAAATCTAAAGCAGGGAAGATGTGATGAAATGTATTAACAATTAAATGCGATATTACTTTCCAAGGTGCAGTAATACTTTGAGGTTAGCTGTCCCTGAGCCGTGGGGAACACCTGACCAAACACTGTACCAGGGCACTTTCCTGACAGCCATGCTGCATGTAGCTTGCTTCCCATCAGTCTTGAGCTAGGCATTATTTTTGGCTACTGCCTACACTGTCCTTACTGCTCTGCCACCGCTTCAGCCTTAACCACATGGAAGAACCCCTGCAAGTCCAGGCAGAGAGAAAGTTTGGTCCCTCCATGCGTGGTTCAGGGGTGCTGGTTACATCCTGTGTTGCAGAAAGACATCTGTAAGACAAAGGCACACCAGAGGTTTGGTGATGTGGAAAAAATGACTCGTGTCTCCCTTTCTGAAGCTTATCTTGTAAAAAATATATGCTTAAAAACCATGCCTCTTAATTTTAATTTACACAGTTCCTGAATGTGCATGTTAAAATGCTGTGATGCTTAGCAGGGAGCCCACATGATATCAAATTGCCCTCTTCTCCTTTAGAGAGTGGTGCTAATTTTCTGAGTTGTTTGTGAATCTGCAAAGGAATGAAAGAACCAAGCCAAACCCCACACAATTACCACAGTGATTGTTACTCTGTTCATACTACCTGAACAGCCCTTTCATCCCTAATACAGTCCTCTTCTTATCTTTGTAAAGACATTACACCTTTCAAAGTGTATTTGAGGTTCAGGTATGCGGCAGCATCATTCTGTATAAAAGAGTGGGTTTCTGACTGTGCTATGCTCCATAATCACAGTTCTCTGGTTGCCTAAGAAGAGGGTATTGCTGAGTAGTACGTTGGAGTAGAATTTCAAAGCTTTAAAAAGAGCAAATAGTGAGGAATTTTTTACGCCAGCCAAAGGGAGAAGGGGGAAGCTGTCAATATCAGGAAAAGAGGCTGAAATCTTTGCTGCTCCTGTGCATTTCAATCTCAGTATCTTTGGAGGTCAGCTGAAGATGGTGTGCCATAAACTATTCCACGATCTGCCTTTTAAAAGCTTTTAATGACACACTTTATTCTGACACTAGAAATTTTGGAGTCCTGAGGAGACCATTTGCTACATCAAGACGATGAAGAAGGTTGGTGTTAGAGACCCTGTGAGATTCATATTTTTGATGGAACTGTCTCTTCCTACAGAGTATGAAAATGTTTCTGAGTCTGATTAGAGAATATAAAGAATGTTTTTTCAGGATGTCTCTCCAGTAGGAACATAACTATCACAGCATGCTCTGGGGGTTAGTCAAGAAGTGAAATATAGATGTCATTTTTACTCCATATATATTCTGCTTGGAATTAAACTGTGCGTTTTTACCAATGAGACTGCTAGCACAACTGATAAATTGAGAAGTGAAATATCTTAAAGTGAGATTAGAGTTCTTTCCAGAAAAAAAACACTCCATCTCAGTACAAGGTTTCGGGGTTGCAGTAGAGTCTATTGAATGGAATTATTCTGTGGCTTGAACTGATTTCTTCTTCTGTGCTATGCAACAGTCCAGCTTAAATAACCATTACCCATCATGGCCTTAGAGGCCTGTAAAGAGACCCTGATCTTAAATCCCCTAAGCCTGTTTTCTAGTAAATTCCATATTGTCAGGAAAAGAACTTGGAAAGTAACAGATGCTTTTTTTTTTTTCAATAGCTGTTGACAAAAACCAATTAAAAATGAATACTTCGTTTGGGATGGAAAAACAGGCACTTTCTGAAAAAAAAAAGGGCAAAAAACCCCAAAAACTTCAGTCATAGGCCAATTTAAAAGTATTAATTCAGTAATGGCAAGATATATCAAAGATAAATTATTTATTTCAAACAAGATCTTATGTTTAAAGTGCCATATAAATAGATGTACTGCCATCTCCCCATTGTCCTGCTCTCCAGCAGTGACTGTATGCAGAGTTGTAGGGAAGAGCAAGAACAAGGGCAAGCAGCTCTGCTACTTCCTGTGTACATTCTTGCAGTTTCCAGGTACTAAAAATGACATAAGCTTTGTTTTTGTTTCACTGAAATACGCGTGCATCTTCTAAATCTTTGGATGGAGAGATGCATGCTTTTTCAAGACCATGAAAAATGTTCAGCTACTACTGTTCAGAAAGCCCTAAGGTCAAAGTCACTTTTTATTCTGTGAGTTTTTCCAGATCTTGAGGGTTTTCAAACTTCTTTCTATTTTAGAGATAGGACATTTCTTATAAAGGAGTCATTGGCAGGGGGCTGAATGCCTCTGCGCAGAATGCTGTACTCCACCGAGACTCCCCATATTAAGCTCATATTTTAAAGCTGTTTCAGAAATGAACAAATTTCTAGTTGAAAGCTTCCCTTTCTGTGACATCTGTAATATAGAATTATTTTAAAAAAAACAAAACCAAAACCCACTTACATTACATATTTAAGTTTTTGGTGAGTGTGGACTTAGATCAGAAGTAGGACTTGCACGATGGAAACTCTTGACAAAGAGCCAAGATGAGCTGGAAATACTTGAGAACTAAGTACATTCCTGCCTCCACTGTTTTAAATCTGCTTCTTTTGTGAAGCTGGCTGTTGTAGGCTGTTTTTGTTGAAGACCATATATCAAGTTTTAATATGATTTCTGTGTGAATCTGTAGATATTTTCTGTTAATTCCCTCGGGTGTTTCTGTTCTGTAAACCAACCATGGAAGACTACTTTCCTCTAAAGCAATACCTTGCAGGCATTCTTGAAAAATAAAATGTGTAAGCTTGGATTGATAGGTGATCATACATAAAAAATTAATGTTATCTCTTACTGATTTAAGTAGTAGAAAATACTTTATGAAATGGACAACATGTCTTGTTAGTTTAGGATCAATGTTCTAACAAAAACAATCCATTTTCTGTTATCTGCAAGACCTGGAAAGTGTGGTAGTATCACCACTTTGCAGGGGCTTCTGAGATCTCTGTCAGAAACCAAACCATTATAACTTCTTTTTATTCCAAAAAAAAAAAGCCTGTAAGAGGCAGAGGCTACTCCTGACAAGGTTATGAAAGAATGATTTACTGCAGTGCCAATTTTGCTGTCTGCTTCAGGAGGAATTTTACCTGGATGGCTACATGACTGGTTTACTTGTGCATGCTGTGAAGTGGTGAGTCTTTTTTAGCCTCTTAGGAGCAAAAATTTGTTTTTTAGGAGCTAGAAACAGCCAATAATATCTGAAAATACTCACTTAAACAATATATAGAGAATACGTGGGCTGGCATAGTTTTGCTCTCCAGAATGAACCAGGAGTGATAATTGTGGCACAGTTAATCAAGGGCATTTAATCATGGCTGCAACAACTTCTTATAACTAGATTTTTTTTTCTCACTTTATTTCTTCCTTCATAGTCTTTAGATTTACTTAATTGACTTGTAAAACGGGGCAATCCCAGAATTTTTGCTTTCTTTGCTTTTACTGTCTTTTGACATTATTTATGAAATTTTTCACCTTCAACCTTTTAAAAATCAAACCATTATTTTGTAGCATTGGAATTAGGTAGTTTCTTTGGTCTTTTCAGCCTTTTTTGGTAGAAGAAGTAATGCTTGATAGGGGATTTTCTCTGGATGTGTATTTTCCCTTCAGCAGACTGAGATCTCACATATGGACAGTTTAGAATGAATTTATAAACATAGACTGTCGTGGGGTAGATTGGGGTAGTCAGAGCAGAAAAAGATGATGTCAGCTGTAACTTGTGTTCAGTTTTTCTAGCTAAAGTATAATCTTCCAGTATCAGAGTTGCTTAGGTAGAGCTTTGTTCTCAAGATGTTTTATAAAAGCTCAAAATCTGAAAGCTTACTCATATCCTCAAAACAGGAAAAAGTCAGAATGTGAACAGGGTACAATGTGGCTGTGATCCTGGTTCAATAGGTTAAAAACATTTGGGATGTAGTAAATTAAAAGTGTGAGAAGGTAGTTCTTGAATGCAATGACCCAGTGAACTTTCATGAACACTCACATAACCTTTCTTATGAGAAGCAATTATGTATATGAAACTAATCTGAGGGAGTTTACTCACCACTATTCATAGGAGAATAAATGGATGAATCTGACTGATAAGTAGGCTGCAAAATGCAGACTATATAGTTCCAGACAAATTCACTGCTTCAAAGCAAACCGTGGACTTAAGCTACATAGTATGAAGAGTGAGTCTATATGCTTGGAATATGCGTTACAAACTGGAAGCATGAACAGCTAAGCTACAAGATAATGAAAAAAACCCCTATAAGCCACATAAAGGCAGTGAATCTATTCAGTAAGTGATCAGCAAAAGGTAAAGATAACATGCATGAAAACATTTTTTTAATTCCCTGTTTATGACACAAGCACTGGACTCCCAAGAAGCAAATGATGCCTGTATATATTTTTCAGGCTGGCACTTGTTCAAGTAACATGCGTATATGACTTCACTTTCACAGGAACTGGTAAATATTTAAATGTGGATTTTCAAATGCACCTGGAATTCATGAAACCACACTCTCAAAAAGTCAGAATTAGGCCAGTGCTGAGGTCCATGTATGTGTTGCCTTAAGCTGGCCTGTTTGAACCCTAGGTAAATGCATGTGGTCTCCCCTGAGGACAGCAAGGTTTTTTTTAATATATTTTCAAGGCATTTTGGAAGTGGCCCCGTTATGTCACCATGTGTGTCATGCTTGTCCCTTCCGTATCACAGGGCAAAGTAGTCTCTGTGTCTTTCTGGGTGTCCTGATTTCACCACGTGTCCTTGAATTTCTGGAAAGGGCAGAGAGGATTAGGGTATAACAGATGATTGCAAGGATCCATCACAGCTGTGTAAAGGTGGCTGTACATGTTGCAAGCTAACTCTTCAGGCTCCCGCGCAAAGGAGTCCTGCATGCTTTTTCATTCACGTATATATGAATGAAAAAAACATATTTTTTTTAAAATTTGTGTGTTGATGTCTATATGATTAAGCCATTCTTTTTTTTTTTTTCCAACTGTTGAGCTAGGCTTTCATCTATAGTGATATTTCTCAATTAATTATCCTCTGTGCACAGGTCTTCAGGGTAAAGAAATAAAAACGCAGTATGACTTTTCTGCTCAAAGTTCATCACTACTTAATTGGTACACTGGAGGTAGCAATATTCAGTGTCCTTAGCTCTGTGTTGTACACCAGCTGTGCCACTGATTTGAGAGGTGGTTATTCAAAGTACCTGAAAGACTAACTTCTCTTCATCAAATATTGTAACCAGCTGAACACAGCGCTTTGTAGCTAGCTTACCTCCTCAAAGTTGAATGAAAGTAGTAGTATCACTCGTATCTGGACTTCAAGACTACTTGCTCACCTTTACTCTAGAGACATGCTTTAGTGACTGGGGTTTCTTTCTTAAATTCTGGAAGTTAGGTCTTTGAAACATGCTGTTAAAAATGGACTTCCAGGGTCAGATCGGTCCAACCTGCCCTCTCCCTGCTCTGCACACTGAAAGGGCTTGAAGATTAAAGAGCCCGGCCTTGCTCCATGCCGTACTTGGGCACAGACCTTGCATGCTGAAAAGAGTAGTTAGAGACACGCTATTTTAAAGTCTTGTTGAATTTGTACAGTTACATGATCAAAAGCTCGCTAGAGACTAGCACAATGTTATTTTGTGAGTCAGCTCCTCGTTAGAGCAGCCGTCCAGGTAGGAGGGCCAAGAGTGTACACGTCAGTACTGTGTTACTCTCCTGCACTGGCAATATGCATGCAAACACAACACAAATGTGAAAAAAGATTTGAAAAATGAATTTTCTCTCCATTTGTGCCTGCCACCAGTAGTGTTACGCAGCATTGTCTTTTTTCTTCCTTTGGACTCTTTTGTCTGCCCATCTCTTGTCCCTGTTTTCAATTGTATGATGTCCAGGGCAGATACCGCCCATGGCTTAGCACGCTTAAATCCTACACAGGGGTAATTTTAGTAAAATCCTAAATTCTTTTAAAAAGCCAACAAAACAAATCCCAAACCAAAAAAAAAAACCCAACAACCCAGGGTAAAGGACCATGTTTGGTGTTGCACTAGCTGCTGGACTTCTGATCAGTGAGTGAGAGCAGAGGTCTCAAGAACTGAAAAACTATCCTGGGTCAAATCCTGATTGTTTTGAAGTCTGCCTTTTTGAAGACAAGGCAAAATTTTTCCTCCCCAGGAAAGCAGATTACCCCTTCAAAGGGCAAAGAGCTAGGTTTCGCGTGATGCTAGATTAATCACTTGGTTAATAGATATAATAATTTGGATATGCATTAATCATTGCATTGACTCCAATACATGTGTGTGTATGTTTGTATATGTGTAAATATATTTTTTCCACTTTAGCTCATTCAGGTGACAACTCGCTGTTGAAAGTTCATAAAGAATGAAATTAGAATTTATTTTGCAAGCTGCACAAGGTATATGGGACAAATCAAGTGATGGGTGAACGAGCGAGAAAAGGAAAACTTGTTTAGAAAGTTATTCTGTCTTTGTAGGAAACCCTCAAAAGCTGAACAATCCTTTTTCAGAGTAAACTTTGCCACCGTCCTCTCCAATTCTCGTTTGTCTCTTCTCCACGTGTGCGGCACTGTTGAATATGTGGGCACCCTAAACAGGTGGTACAGGTGCAGTTGAGCAGCAATACCTGTCTTGCTCTCACAAGAACCCATGTGGGAACTCTCAGAGCACATCCATAAGTTGTGTCTGCTCAGGTACTTTGTAGTAGTGATTGCTGTACTGTTTGGCAAAGAAAAGAGAGTATTTGTCAAGGCAAATTATTTTCATTTACTAGATAGTTCATATCTTTACCTCTTATAAATGAAAGTACCCCAGAAAAGTTAGGTTCAGTTCCCAGATCCTTGCACAGACACTCTACTGCAGTGTCTGGACATCTCAAAGCTATTTAAAAGGCAAATGACAATTATTTCCTTTCTCTCGATCGATTTTTTTTTTCCCGAGCACCTGCACATGATCTGTCTGGTTTGGCTGGAAAAAGCTGCTGGGGAGAAGCAAACCTGAAGAAGCAGGGTTTGTGTTCTGGTGTGGGGTGGCTTTAATTCCCTGGGTCCTACGTGTGAGAGCTGCAGCCCACCTTTCCGCTGCAGGTGCCTACCAGGCACTCGTAGCAGCCCTGTGCTTGGAACTTGCATGTTTACATTACACTTGAGCTCAGTTACCCCGTCTTGGGGGCACATTCCTGGGAAATAACTGGGTGTTGATACTTCCTCTTAGGTTAGGAAACTGTAGGGCCCTAGTGCCATCTCTCTGCCTGGAAGCCTTTTGAGTAGCTACAGCATCCCTTTGGCAAAGCTCCATCTGTGTGTGGACATCAGTGTAGAGTGGGATCCTTCAGGACTCTGACCGTTAGCAGAAACTTCACACAGAAGCTTCCATACACATATTTTACCTGTAGACTAAAGCATGGGTCATCTAAAGCAAAATAACAAATGCCTGTATACAAAACCTCCTCTGTGTTTCCTTGGCTCTGCTGAAAATCTCCTGCAGTGTAGGTTATTATGACTCGGTTTCTATTTCTGTCCCCTCACACAGCTTTGTCTTCTGTTCTTCTCTGGCCTCTTCTGCTATTGGTGATCTGCTTTTTTGCACTGTCTCTTCCTGCCTTTTCTTTGAGGTTTTTCCATTTTCCATTTATGAGTTGTGATTTTCAATATTTTCTCTCTCTGNCCCCCCCCGCTCCCAGTGGCTGCTGAATATCTGTGTTTGGTACAGGGGATAGGAACCATTTGCAAGATGGTCATCTTTGGCCAGGAGTCATCATTGTTAAGGATTAATAATTACTTTCTCTGGACAGACACACGCATATTTCAACTCCCTTGAGAAAAAAGGCATGGAGTAAAAATTAAGAGAGTTGCTACAGTGAGATTGGAATTTCTAAAATGATGTGGTCAGATTACCCACATTCACCTGGTGCCACAGTTTGTTTCCAGTTTCTGGTGGTGTTCTGGTGGGTCTGAGGGGCTTCAGAAATGGTGATGGTTGTGGAGAGAGCAGTCATCTCTCCAGGGACAATATCATGAAGAATGTGTGCCAGGTCAGAAGTCCGCAAAGGATATACGGACCACGTTTTCAAGCTAAGATGGATGCTATCTCTGTAACAGCACATATCATCAGTTGGACCAAAGGATTGTTTGTTAGGATTCCTTAGAGGTAGTAAAATTTTTCAAAGTGTGGAATACGGATGTAGAATTAAACTTTTGGCAGTAAAATGGCCACTGGCTTTGGAGGCTTTAGGCAAACTCCGTTTCCTTCTACGTTCTTCAGTTAAGTGCTTGTCATCCTCACCAGCTTTGCTGTGATTGCTCTGTAGGACGCTGCTGGATGCGTGCTAAGGACATTCTCTATTGAATGGAACCTAATAGGGCTTTGAAATATTGATGAATAAAAGGTTAATTTTTAATTCCCCATCAATCTGAACTAATTGGAATTCAATGTGCTTTTGTCCAAGAGACTTTCTGACATTAATGTGTCTGCACATTCAAATAAGCATGGAACTACAGGATTTTACTTTCCTGGAGGCCAAGGTGTTAGTTTTAATAGAAGAAAATCATTTCGTATGCTTCTATTTATAGTTATGCCCATGGCTCAAATTCTGCACTTGCATATTCTTTGACTCTTGTCACATAGTGCCACCTCCATTGAGCTAATCCAGCCATAAAGTCTTCAAGAGCTCATGCCACAGATCATATGTTAATAAATTATTATTAAGCCTAACTGAACAATGATATCCTGTAAGTACAGATGTAAAACTTGTTGATGTGTATTTATGTGTTCCTTCCTTGTGCTGGCTCAGTGACCTGCTGTGGCTTCAGTCTTGAATGCCTGCATTTGTGCTGGTGGCTTGGAAGACCTGAGCCAGCTAGAGTGATGGCTGTCATTCACATTTTCTTTGTTTGATGGGTTCAGGTAATTAAAAGGAATGAATTTCTGTTTTGTCTGTATTTAGAAATGTAGGATGATGATCACAAATCCTGGTTTTCCTTAGTGAGATAGAACCTAACAAAGTACAGTGGAAAAGAAATGTTAATCCCTGTTTTTCATAGTCAAATAGTTCATCTGAAATGGATGAAACACAACTAACATGTTATAGACTCTTTATGCTTCCAGGATAAAGGAGCTTAATAACACTACAAGAAATAGTGTCAAAGAACTGAAGAAGGTGGGGAAATGTTTCCTTCTGCACCAGGAACATACACTATTCAGTGACTGACAGTGTGATATGTGCCTGACTGAGCCAAAACCCAATGTAGTTGGTGCTCATAGTTTGAGTGAGCATGGATTGCGTTTGCATAAGCAATAGGCCACTCACTCGGTATGGCCACAAGGAGAAGCTGCTAATGGTAGGTCACCAAAATATATGCTTCACTGGTGGTTGTCCAAAAGATCAGTTCTGGTTTTGTATTTGCCACTGAAGCATTCATGTGAGGCCATCTCTGGCGTTAGGAGTTTAGCTGCTCCACTGCCAGAGAAGATAAGCTTGGACTCTTCTGCTCTTGCCTCCTTAATGTTTTTTTTTCCTGCAAAACTGGGGAGATGATTGCTGGTATATGCACGGTAATAAAGCTTGTCAGACACAGCCAGCCAGAATTCTTCTGAATTCACATTTAATTTATTCACAGCACAGCATGCAGCAGAGCTGATGGCTGCAAGTTAATGTGCTGCACTTTAATGAGATAACTGTTTGCCTCCCAGGTTTTGAGGTTTATGCTAGTTTTATTTGTCAACCTGGCCAAAGCTAGAGCCATAAGGAATCACAGCTCTACACTGAAATATTTTATTTACTTAGCTGATGCTTTTGCCAGAAGAGAAATCAGTGAAGTAATTAAATATTGCTGCTTCTATTTTAGAACAGGATCTTTTTTTTTTTTTTTTTGGAGCCTGCAGTTTACAATATGTCCTTGTCAGTGTTCTGGCTCATGAGTATTACCTAGATAAAATTTTTCTATTCACAATGTCTCTGTACTTGTGGAATTAAATTTCCACCTGTCTTTGAAAATTGATCCCCTCTTTTCGCTTCCTTTAGAATTGTATATTACTGGGGATGAGGGGCAGGGGGAGAAATTTAGCAACTCTGTTGTATCACATGCAAATGTAAAAATTTCAGTGTGATGGAGAGAGCTGCAAAGTCTCCCATTAAACAACAGATTATATGGCTCCATGCAGGTTTTGAAATCCTGTTCATGCCAATATGGTTCTTGTGCTACCGCTCAGTCTTTTAACAGTGGCAGTGCCTCCTCATTAACTAATTAATGCATCCATAATGAAAAGAAGATGAACCCTCGTCAAGAAAAAGGAGGTTACAAAGCTTTGCTAACGAGACCGCTGCTGTCGCGCGGTGGGACCGCGCAGGGGTTGGGCGGCTCCTGGGAGCATCACCCCGCAGTCAGCCCTGGAGTGCTGGCCCTGGGCCCAGCCGGAACCTCCCGGGGCAGGCGGAGAGGAGCACTGTGCCTGGACACGGTGTATCTTACCACACTCTTGCTGTCTGAACTCCTTAAATCAATGTAAGTGTCCACTGAGAGACTTGCATTGATTTATCGAAAGCCAGTTAAAATATCATTTTAAGACTCACTTGTACTCATGCAGAAACATCGTTTCTGTACACAAAAGAGTGCTTGGAAAGGAGTCTTTGAGATGGAGCTTACATCTTTTGTGTGTGTTAACCTTTAATGTATAAAACCTGTCAAAGTGAAGGTCAGATTGACCTTTCATTTCACCATTGTACTCTTGCCTTTTCTGCAAAACCAAAGCCTGTTAGAGTTGCCACTTTCTGCAGCAGTAATACAGCCATGTTAAGAAACTCTGTCATTCTCTCAGTTTTGTGCACCGTTTGTGACACAAGCTATTGTATGTTTGGATACAATGCATAAATAAATTATTATTAGGAAATAACTGATAGATTTATGGGAAAATGCTGTATCAGGCTTCAGTTGAAGTGTGCCTGATGTTAGTTATAATCTCCTCTTCTCTTGTTTCTTTGCTGCTAACAGAAGGCTGGGGGAAGTGGAGAGGGATGGGGAAGGGAGTGTACGGGAGGGGAGTTGCCACTGAACATAATTGGTTTTGGGAACAGGGACAACCAAATTTCTGTCCAGCCCTTCGATGGAGATTTCAGAAAGAGACATACAGGGGCTGTATTTGGAAATACTAAACTGATTGGCAATCGAGTCGCTAATGTAACCCATAGAAAGCACAAGATTGAGCTCACCTTCTATGCATCTCTTCAACCAAATTAAAAAAAAAAATCGATTTCCTGTGCTGTATAGGTGGAAAGAGGTACATGGGCAAAACATCAGGAAATTTGCCTGTGTGTAATGTTCTTTCCTTTTAATGTGCATCCTTCCTTTCTCTTGGGCCATGGGGTGCCCGTTACCCTGTGTGTCTTCCCCGGATGCCTATAGCACATCAAAAGGAAAATTTGTGCGTGTGTGCAGGGAGGGGTTGGGGAAGTGGCTGGGGGAGAGAGGACTTTGCCTTCGAGCAAGTGCCATCTCTATAGCAAGGCAGTTCATACAGCTTCTGGGGTTTCTTTCTCACCTTAATGATGGAGCCTTAGATATTAGAGCAGTCTGAGATTAATAGTTACTTACTTGGCAGAGGAAAAAGAAAATTACTGCCATGGATTGCCAAGTGCTGTTTGCTGTATCGTTAGAGCTCGCAGCTGAGTTTGTTACCTGTTGATCAGGGGTTAATGGGATTAGCTTAATGAAGAAACTTAGGGGTCACAAAAATATTAAAAGTTTAAGAGGTTTGGGTTTTTATTAGCCTCCTGCTGTTCAAGAAATAGTCTTTTAAGGACTTTGCTACAAATTTGTGTCCAAGGGTGTCCAATCTAATGTTATTGTTATTTTTCTTGATGCTTTCATAGTGTTTCCAAGTCAATTTGTTGCTGGTGGTGGGTGTTTTCATCATGTTAATGAGATTTCTTTTTTTTTTTTTTCCTTGTTTTGTCTGTTATCAAATTATTTTGGCAGTATTCTAGGGTTTGCTGTATAGTGCTTGGTTTTGTTTCAGGAATGTTTTTTGTTTGTTTTTTTTTAGTGTGTTGGAGCACACTTCTTGTTTAAATTATTTCCTGTGGAGTTGAGTGGCTGAGTGAAACAGATGATTTCTCAGTGCTTGAGAGTCTCTACCTAGTTGTATATAGTAGTTAAAAATGAGTAACATTTAGAGGTTTGGGGATATAGGTCTTCTGGGGATGGTGTGTAAATTTGAGAACTAAATGGTAACATGGCTTCATTTTTCTTCATTTTGGGCAATCTCCATTCAGGCACCAAATTCAGTACGTTCCCATATTGCAGTAGTTTCCTTACAGCTGTAATAGTCCCAGGCACATAGAAAAGATAATATCTTTTGAGAACCAGCAGCTATAATTGGAAAAAATTGGATAAACTTTTAGGTGTAGAAAACTTTCTCCAGGCCTGAAGTGGAAGCAGCAGACTTCAAGCTAAGTACAAAAATACAGCCTGACGCTAATCTAATGCTAGTGCCATCTAAGAATAAACACAGTCTGAGTAGCTCAATCTGCAAAACATGAAAGTGTTACTGTCTGGATATCATGGAGTCCAGCCTGGGTTGTGCTGAGTGTATCCCAAAAGATGCTTCCCCTCAGACCGCCAAGGACTGAGCATCTGGACACTGTTCTCATGTGGGGAGGGAAGTACTAAGATGGCTTGTGTAGTGTTAGTTTGTCCAACACAGAGTGTTATGGGGTGATAACGCTGTTTCTCCCTGTAGGATGTCTGTCTCGTAGCTTACAGAGAGCGCTCAGGTAGGGTTTGTGGTCGTTCTCTTGGGGCTGCGTGGGGCTCTGTACCTTCCTATGCACCTTCCCCTCTACATCGCTCACGTAGAGCAAATGCACAAACAGAACAGTGTGTTTCCACACGGGTGTTTCGGCTGGACTTGTAACAGCAGCTCTGGTCTTGTAGGCTCCCCTTCCTTTTGTCCTCATCCACACCTCCCTACCCGTCCCACCAAACACAGGGTGCTCACCCCTGGTTTCAGAGCCCACCTTGCCTCAGCTCAACTGGTGAGTCTTGAGAGCCGTGGAGGGTTGGTTCTTGCCTGCACACCCTTCTCCTGTACCTGGGTCAGCATTTCCCACAACCACCATCACCTTTTCTCTTATGCTGTTTTTTCGGTATTTCTGTGGGGGAGAAACACTGTTTCCAAATGGGGGTTTTATTCTAGTCTTCGCCTAAAATTGAGCTTTACTGTGATGTAAAGGCATGAAGCACTTAGCGAGCAATTGATGAGCTGTGACCTTTTTGTAAGCTGTTAGTTATTATTTTAGTGTTTCTTTCAACTCTCCTCTTTTGATTTTTATTTCTACTTCATGTGTTTCTTTTTATCCTTAGATGGTTCGATTCTTACAGAGATACAAGCTGTCTGTGATGTGTCTCTGTAGAAGTTTCTCCAACTTGTATCTTGAGCAAGGCAGCCGTGGTCCTTAGCAAGGACTTCTTCAGGCTATCCCAATACAGATGTCACTGATGTAATTGTGTGTCAGTGAGACAGAAAAGAAATGGAGCTATCGCTGAATATGGGAGAGTACGTTTAAAAATTTAAAAAAAAAAACAATCCAAAACCAACAAAACTAAAAAAATCCCTGAACGTTTCTGGTGCTCAGTTTGAAATATTGTGGGCCTGGATTTTGCAGACTTCTTGCACTCTCAGCTGTTTTCACCCCCACCGTGCACTGAGACTGACTCATTTCTGGGTAACTCTTACTGCTTGGGAAATGCTGTAGTAAGAAGTAAGACTTTCTACTCTTTCTACTTTGCCTGTCTGCCACAGAGGGATTTTAGATTTTAAGCTTCTAAATTCCATGTAGGTGGACTTTAAATTCTTTTAAGGTATGACTTTCAGCCTCTTGAGACCCTAACTTGCCCATTAGTAATACAAGGATAATATTTTCCTCCCCTTAAAGAAGAAGCATTCAGTAATAGCAGATGTATGCTGAAGTGAGCTTTAGTTACCTGAAGTGAGCTGTTTGACTCATTTAAAGAGTGCAGAAGAATCGCCTCCACTGGTGAATTATCCTAACTTATATTGGACACCTACATCTGGACAAGGTAAGTACACACCAGAGGTCCCTCTCTTTCTCTCCTATCTCTGCAGGAATTTAGATGACCAGTACCAGGTTAGATGAGAGGCTTACTTTGAAACAGCCACAATTAGATGAGGTGGTTGGGGTGATAAACATGGATGAAGTAAGTGGATCTTCATCTGTGTGATGAAATTAAATACCCACACATTGCTGCTTCTGCAAACAGCACATGTTCAGCTGGGTGTGGTTTTACTGCTAGAATTTTTTAGAGATTTCCCACAATTTTTAATTTTTAATGCTGAGGCTTCAAATACACCCATACTCACATCCTGGAAATCTCTATGTCTAAATATCACTGTACAGTTGCAGGAGCGAAAACATTTCTTTCCTTTGGCTTGGTTTCAAATAGGGTGACATCATTTTTATCAAACTGCCTCTATTAGTGCTTTAATTCAGCAAACAGAGATTGCTAAGTAAGGTTCCTTTTCCAGCCAAAACGTCGATCAGAACTGCATGCTCCACAGAGTACTGTACAAATTAACATTTTAACATTGCTATTGTAGTAATTATTCTGAGCATCTTTCTTTTATGACACTCACAAGAAAAGGGATGACTTGTCGCTGAGTTTCCAGACTCTAATTTTCTCCCTATATAACTGTGCTCTGCCGACATCTCTTTCCCCTCTGGCTGTGCAGTGTTTCTCCACTGCTCCTACCCAGCTGGGAGCTCCCTGTCTTAGTTATTGAGCTGCCACAATAGAGGGCAGGAAGGATCCAAACAGCCTTTGTGTATGTGAACAGGTGGTTTGAATGTTCAGAGGATATGATGAATAGACAAACATATGATTTGACTGCTAGGGAGATGATTTGATGGCAAAAAAAAGGTCACATGCCAGCAAAACTGTTAACTGGTGGCATGAGGGTTGGGACCATTCTGCTCACTATTCATTTTCCTCCCACACTGAGGGGCAGATTCTGCCTCCGTTGCAGCTGCTCTTGCTGCACAGGATGAGTGAGCGTTTTGGGTGATGTGCCTGTGCGGAACCACTAAATAGAGCGTGCAGTGGACAGGGATGGATTGCAGCACAAATCGGTTGCCATTATGTCTCCTATTCTGCTTTATGGGCGATTGATTTATGTGTGGCATCAGACTCAAACGCGTGCCTGGCACCTGCATCCTCGCTTGCCTCGTCATCCTTGAATGCTTCATTTACTGTCCAGAGTGCAATGCCCTTGCATGCCTCTTTGTTACTGCTTGATTGGTGAAAATCAATCAGTGCCATTAAGTCTGCCTTTCTGTATGCAAATAATTGACTCTCTTGTTTCTGGAGTTCTTCAAAGGAGGCTCACTCGTGGAAGAAGGAAACAGTTAGTGTTTAATGTGGATTTGTACCTCTGCACAGAGAGAGGCACGTTAGTAAAATAGGGCAAAAGGCGGAATATATCTTTTGCTTGGGGATCAGGTGCAATTCTGGCTTTTTTTTTTTTTGACAGCTAAGCACCTGGAGTGAGAAGTACCTGTGCTTGAAGTGCATTGCAGTGAATAGAGAAGCCATTGTATTGCCAGTCTGCGCGCAGACAAAATAGTTTGCAATTGAAAAAGCTTTTCTTCTCAAGGTTTTGTGCTGTTTGTTCCTTTGGCTTGCATTCACCTGCACCAGGTTTGCTTTTTATTCTTGCTACTTAGGGGGAATTATGTTCCGTCTAGCAGATCCAGCAAATTCATAAAACTCCGCACTTGGTAACTGGGCTGCATTAAACAATGCTCGGAAATCAACTGTGGATGTTGAAGAACTGAATAGTAATGAGATCTGAACAGTAGTAACACCAACAACTACGTCACTGGTATAAAGGGTAGAAATCTTTAATTTCAATTTCAAATTCCTGCTTCTTCAATAGCAATGATACTGCATGTTGTAGTTAAGCACTGCCAGGCTTAAAGCTGTCTATCTCACTTGGAAGAGCCTACATGTCACTGACTCCCAGCAATAGACAGACTCGTGTGAGCCAGAGTTTCAAAGGTCTTTGGGAACAGAAAGATAGAAGTATATGCTCAGAGCATTTTTCAAAAGAACTGAAGAAGATTAGCTTGTGTCCTGTTGAAATGTCTTTAAAAAAAATACTAGTCCCTATAGCGAAGGAATTATTTCTTCTTTTTTTCTTTATTGTGCTCAATGAAGAGAGATTTTAATACTTCTAGCTCTTAGTGTGCAAGTGGCTTGCAAAAAACCCCAGAGTACTTAATTTGAAGAAGGTATGTCATAATTCATGATGCAAAAAGAGATCTTTTTTTGTTGCGTGACTTCTGTAAGATTAAAGCAACTGTGTGTTGATAAAGATGCAAAATTGCTTCATAACAAGTGCATTGCAAATTTTCTAGACAGTGATTATAATGTGTGAATTAGAACTAATTAATGTATGTCAGTAACATAATGTATGAAATGGCTGATTGCCAGTTGCAGGAACAGATTTAGGAGCTTCCTGCAAATTTTAATTTTTGATGAATATGTTTAGATTTCAAAACATGCCCTCTGATAAGAGGTATTTATTCTTTGTTTATATGTCAGTGCTGTTGCTAGTAACAAGAGATTACAGACTAGGTGTTTGTTATAGGTGAGAAATAATTTGCTGTGCAATTATTTTGGTGTTTTTAAAATATTGAACATTTTCACTGTATGCAAGGGTGAATGTTTTACGGTTGTGCGCACAGCACAAAAACGAACTTCTTCAAAAAGGCCTCTTGTGTTGTACGTGGGATTTGTCTGATTAGTGATGATGCTACTGGGGAGGGAAGGGAGGGCAATGTCCTCCTTGCTGTGGCACCATCTGGAGCATCGTGTGCCTCCGAGGATGAAATACGGGTTCTGCGGCTGCCATTGTGGCTGTGTTGGGCTCGCTGAAGTGGCAGCAGCGCTGAGGGGCTGCCTGGCTGCCCATGGCACACAGGTTTGCGGGCTGGAGGGTGGCAATGCAGCACGGTGGCTCTAGTGGGGGAGAGGGATGTCCTTATGGTCCGTGACAGGCATTAACAAGAATATTGTTCAGCCATTGACTGTCTTCTTGCACCAGGTACTGCCTCAACTAAAAGTTCAGCTATGCCTAGTTCCTACGCTGCACTTTTTACTGGGAAACTTCTAATGAGAGAGAGCATATTAATATCCTCTGTTTTGCAGAAATGACAATTGAGTGATGAAGAGATTTCCGCCAAAGCTAAACGCTGACTTTGTCTTCTACACCGCGCTCCGGGTCACAACTGTGTGTTGGAGGGATGGCGGTGTGTCCCGGGAACTTTGGCACCATGTGCTCCACAGCTTCAGTGGTGTCCTGGCATGAGGGCAGTTCTGCATCCAACAGAGAGGTTAAGGTTGTCAAAAAGCTTTTTAAACAAAGTTAAGTATGAAGATCTAGGTCTCTATCCAACTCAATCTGCTTTTAGATAATTGCAAGTGGCTTGCCAGATTGGCTTTTTTCCCAGTATAGCTGCTCCTAGAAGTAACAAGAATTTCATTTTTTGAAATATCTCAGTTACTCAAAATTTGTCAAATTCCTGAATTAATGCATGTGTCTACAACTGGAAGAAAGGCAGAGAGAGAAAAAAAAGAAGACACTGTCTGATAAAGACTCAGCTTTGACAGTTTCCTTGAAAAACGGCAATAATAGCAGTATAGAACAGCTGCCATTGTGTTTAGCTGTGGAGTGGGACTGCTGAACTGAGATGCTGTCTACCAGTGCCATTTTATTAAAGAATTACTTAACAGTTTAAAGCAAAGGGTCTCCTTTAACACAAGCCACTTGCATCCTCTCACAGCTGGCTCAGAAATGGGCTGTCTTCAGCAAGTCCTTGCAAATGTCTTGAAATAATAAATATTCAGGATGGCATAGAGCTAGAGAGCAGAGGGTAAGGGGACGTTAAGGCAGTTTGGTCTGTGGTATTCCTGCCTGAGTAATAAGGGCAATCTCAACCGAGAAGAAAAGGGTGACACAGAAGTTATTAGAGAATTCAAAAGAAGCATGAAAGAATTTGTGCTGGCATCATCACTGCACTGTGTCAGCTTTATCAGTATCGTCAGCTTTACCAGTATCACCAGCTATGGGATTGCAGATAACAATATTTTGACATCTAAGCTGAGGAAGTGTCATGTTAAAGAGAAAACACAGTCAGTCTAAGTGGACTGCAGCCATTGCCATGATGTTCAGAAAAAACATGGCTTTTTGGGGCACATTCAGGACTGAAAACATTCCATGTTCAGATGCCTTGAAAGGTCCTTAAAATACATTTACTAATTTGTAAGTTTTACTGTATCAAAGTTAACTTTAATTTTTGAACCAGGGGGATGAAAGCAGCTGAAATGAGTTAGAGAGAGGATGAGGATAGTATCCAATTACATGTTAGGAAATTACTATCAAATGTTGTATTTACGTAGTGTTAGTATGAAACAGCTAAACTAATTATTGTTTTTAAAAACATGAGCATATCCAGTATAAACTGGATGTATCCTGAGCCTGGACAAAGTGCAGATCAGCTGACTGTTCATTCAGTTAATCAATAGTACTGCCTGTGCTTTTTCATTGACTTCTTAATGCTAAATTGTAAACACTAACAGCTAGATCTGCAGCGTGTAAATTGGCCTAATGGGTCATTAGAGCTATACTGATAAATACCAACTGGGAATCTGGTGCGGACTGTAGGCTGAAAATTTAGGAAATGGAATACTCCTATTTTGTAACTTCTTTCATTCACTTCTTATTGTCCGCTGTATTGTATAGTGGCTTATTTGATTGCCGTATTAAATCAAGCAGGGATGCTGTTAGCAACAAATAATGCAAGAACTGGATTGAAATTGGATTGCTAGGCACAGTGTATTTGATGGGACTCTAGGTTGATCGATTGTGTGGGGCCTTAAATTGCCTGTTCAGTGATGGTAGAAGAGACAAGTAAAAGGCAGGCATTCACAGTTTGAATCCTCTCTCTTCTATGTGTCTTTACTTGTGACCATTCAGCTTGCAAAATGAAGTTATTAGTCTCTTTATGCTCCTGGACCAGAGAGGATGTGCACCAGATAATGTCGCTGATACACACACATTTTGCAGTCCTAGCTAAGACTCTTCCAACAGTGGCACTTGTAATGCTTACCTGTATTACAATGCGGGGTTTGTTTTTTTTTTATTTGATCTACCAGCTAAAATAGCATCCAAGTGAGTCCTGTTTCCTGCCTGTTAGTTGAGATTGAGACTTTCTTTAGGCTTTGGTGTTACGCTGTGTTTTCCTTTCTGTTCTTTTGTGATATATCTTGGCCTTAAGGGTCAAAAATGAAATGAATTACTTGTGTGGATAGGAAGATTATTCAGAGTTATAAGTAAAAGCATGAAAACTTTGGAAAGGGTATTATTAAACTTCATATTTTAGGGTTTAACCTTGTTCAGAAGTCAGGTTGTGAACATGTGGGGAAGAAGGACTGGCACATTATCCCACACCTCTGTCTGGAGGACGTTTAGACCTCTGCTGAGGTGGAGCCCCTGGCAAAACGGGGATGCTGCCGCGTCACAGGGTGGCTGGTCTGGCTGACAATGCTTACCTGGACCATGCTGGCCTGCAAATACACCCAGCTTGGATAGGACTTATTTTTAAACCTCCCTCTGTGGTTGCAGAGGTTTCTTGTCTATCCACACCTCGAAGTCAAGGACTAAAATGCAGCTCATCTTTGCTAATGTTTCCATTCAGTGGTGACCAAATAAACAGTTTCATTTAAACTTGTTCTCTGGATTCTTCTTTTCCAAGTAGGTGTACCTTTCCGCTGTTCCCCTCTAAAGCCTCTTGGCTCATTGTCTTCTGATCTTGGTGTTGTCTCACTGCAAGAGGCATTTTTCTGGCATTGATCTAGTGTTTTACAGGTGTTACACTACACATGACTGTAGAGATCTTCCATGAGAATCTCAGCAGCAGAGCATGGTGCAAGGAGGCGGTGAAAGACTTGAGGGCAGCACTGGCTGCAAGGAGGATGTGCTCTGACACCGGCCACCGACTCTGGGTGCCAGCAAGCTCTGAGTGTGTTGTCACCTGATGGTTCATGATGCCTTGCAGCTGATGTCTTATGAAAGCCACAACTGGCTTGAACCCTCACGTGCAAAATCTTTGAATGAGATTATTTTCCTTGTTCTGCAGTTGGATGTAGAAGTCAAATACGGATTATGTGGAGGAGACAGTGAGGCCTCCTAGAAAGGCTTTTTCCTCTGTAGTACTTTCACAGGGAGTCACATTGTAAAACACTGGTTGTACGTAGCAAAGCAGAGCTGTACTTGTATTTGTAGACCTCCGGGCTTGAGAAGGCCAGTGACACCACGGTATGGTAACTTGGTGGAGGAGTTATATTTATGAGCCTGTGTGTTTCCTCATGGTGACGCTGCTGCAGTTGCCCATGGTCTCGCACTCAGTTGAGTTCTCGCAAAGCAAACTGACTGTGGGGGATCTTCTGGGCCAGAGGGTTACTCCATTTGTATGTGCGTGGCCGGTGACTTCCTAATGTTCAGGCCTCAAGTGCTTACAGATGTTCTTCTGGCTTTTGCAGGAAAAAAAATGCTTTGGCAAAGATGACGTAGTGTTTTCCATTCCCATCTCAGGGCCTGAGGGAAAATATTTCATTATTTCCCTCTAGTGAACGTGAAGTCAAACATTGCAGTTTCTTTGCTTATAGTTGAGGAGACCTTGCATGAGAAAGGCTTCTTCTCGAGCACCTTGTCTCAGGAGACATGTCTTGCATTCACTGCAATGGCTAAGGGAGGTATTTTGTTTGTAGCAGTTGGTCAAATGTGCTAGGCAATACACAAAAGTAGAGCAATATCTAGTGTGAAGATTTGAAGCAACCAAAGGATGAGGAAAGGCGCAGAGCAAGGGGAATGGTCAAAATATAACACCTTCATGCTTCCCTCTTCCTCCCCTTCCTTTGCAGTATTTTACATTTGTTTGTTATCTCTCAGCCTTGGCGTGGTCAGTCAGCTAAATTTAGATGGACAGCTTATTAAAAGTGATCTTTTAAGAGGGTTTGTACGTGAAAGCCTTTGCGAACTGACTCAGAAAAGGGAATAATATTTCTCCCACCTGCTTTCCCAGTTTTCTCCCACAAGAATCAGATGAACTGCTCAGATTTGGCCCAGCTTTTCAAGTTCAGTGAGTGAGAAAATGAAAGGAATGTAGCCTGCACTTCTTGCATGGCAGTAGAAAACTCTGTCAATATTGTCCCTAGGACAGCCCATCCTGGAGTGCTGATAAACTGACTGTCTGTGCGCTCATTAGAGTGCAGGAGGAGTCCTCATTCTTTGTGTTGCAGGTGTCCTTGCAGCAGAGTTTGATGCTTATACAAACAATTGAAAAATGTTGTCTTTTAAAGTTCTTGTGGTGATCTATCTCAGATGGCAGTAGCTTTCTTGTGGGGATTTTAAAAGTTACAGAAAACCTTAAAGCATCATTCTTCCACTGGCTTTGCAATGCAGCCTCACTTTATCCAGCCACACCTCCTGTTTTTTCCTTTTTCTTGGCCTTAAAATACTGAGTAATGATGCAGAAACTGCATATGCTGTGCAAGTATTTTCTGTCAGCTACAAGATCACTAGAACTGTTCAGTAATGATGCTCAGATTTAACAGAAAACACTGTGCTGTTGTTTTTTTTGTTTGTTGCTTGTTTTAAAAAAAAAAAAATAGAAGGGAGAGCACAATGAAATAAGAGCTATGCTGAGGCTAATACATGGATTAATGCAGCCATGAGTTACGAAAGGACTATACTGTATATGCCAGAGAAGGAAAAATGTAGATCAAAGATGAGAGGAGAGGCAAGAGATGGGGGAAACACAAAATCAAGTATCCACAATATTTTGTGCTGCTGAAAAGATGCAGTAAGTGACAAGAGAGATCTGTGTAATCAGAAACAATTATTTCAAGGGAAATTTCTCTTGTTACCAAGAGTACTAAAGAACATTTTCCATGAAAATAAATCAAATAAATAAAACCACAAGAAGCAGAGGTTGTCTTATTTGATCTTGTTTTAGAGTGTGAACATTGAATTACTTGTGGCTATACATAATAAGTAGTGCTTTATGCGTGCATGGGGAGGAAGAGATATGAACACATCAACAGCCTGCTCTATTTTTTTTATACGCCTTCTTGGTTGCGTATTGCCTTTCAAGGCTTGCCCTGTCAATGGTAGCATTAGGGTTATGAACAAGAATTATGGTCAGAAGGCACTCACTGTGGGGAGATGCCATTTCACATGCTCAGCAGAGCTGCATGGGGTCATCACAGCTTCTCACTAGTCCCAAAGCTATTGGCTCACAATTCAAGTGCTGATGATTGCCCCAGGAGGTATGACTTGGATGCTGATGACATATTCAGCCAGACTGAGCTGGTGCTGGAATGAAATATGCCCCAAACTATTCCTGGCACATTAATTTTATGCTTAGAATCAGCTATACTTTGTGCTATTTTTTCCTCCCTGAAATGTCCACATTCTTGTATGCTAGTGCCTGAATTAAGAAGAAAAATAGCTAATATGGTACTTCTGAGACTAGTGTTTAACTAAAATGTCAGATCTGATAGAGATCTCTGATGCATGTGAACATGCAGCAGTGAGCTTGGAGACCAAAAAGAAAAAATAGCATAGTAGATTTGTTTGCAGTGTTCCCAAAAAAGCAGAAACCTGAGAGAATTTTCATTTGTGGCGTGCTGGTGACTGACAGTAGCTACAGCTCTGCCCCCGAGTATTTTATTTCTAAGTGATTAGATAGCCAATTTGTCTTCAGATTATAGCTGTCCATAAAATACAAGATTGTACGTGATGCTTACTAATGTGATATAGAATATTCTGTTCGGTCTTCATAAATTCGTTCAAATTCATAAATAAGATGGCCATGGCAGTTTGCCCAGCACAGCGCTTGATGTGCGTTATGCAAGCCATAGTGTTGTGTCCGGTCTGCTGTTCAAGTTTTAACTTGGAGTGCTCTTAAACTGTATGTTTCAGGTGCTTGGTCAATCCTGATGTAAAGATTCTTTAAAAAAACTAGTAGTTACTCTTGCTATGTCAGAAATAGGAGCTGATTTATTAGTTTTTGTAACTTTAGTTGAAGTCCTTGTTCCATGAGTCCTGGTGGGTTTTAGCCTGATAGGTAAAGGGAACCTTTTTCTATTAAAGAATTTGTGCTGTGTCTGCTCACAAACCATTGTGAAATCATGTTTACAGTTTCACTTGACAGAAGAAATGAAAATCACTTCTTTAGTGGCTTATTGTAAGGCAGGTTTTAAAAGTTTTGAGGCTTTTGCAACTTTTAAAATTTTCACGGCAGTGCACAAATGTCCAACAGCATGGGGTTTTTTTTTGGATTTGGTATATGCACATACATGTTACTGCCTTCCACCTCTTCTTCTGTGTACAGCTGGGAGGTTTAGATCTCATTTGGAAAAAACAGTGGGGAAAGCTGATTATCTCAGTCCTCAACATGACCATTTCCACTTCTACATCTGTACTGCAAAAATGTTCCCCACGCCCTGTGTAAGGGACGGACTGTAAATTCCCTGACTGTAAATTCCCTGACGAGGGGCAGAAGGTCCTCCAAGCCTTCAATGGAATGCCTCAAGCATTTGCAAGGAAATAAATAATGCAAGCCTGGCTTTCAAAGAACTGATAAGGCTAGCACTTCTGGGGCCTGAAAGTGTGGGAGAACTGTCTTGTGAAGACAGGATAGTTCTGCCACTCGTGTGGTGAGCTTGCTAGTTCTCAGTTCTCAAGGCCATTGTGTCCAATGAGTGACCTTTGCTTCATTACCTGTGAAATGCATATGAAAGCGCACACCCCACATATGCTAATGAAGATGATAGAGATCATGCTAAACATGTATGACTATGGCACTCGTCTCTCCACCCAAATCATGCTACACGTCACCTGGGAGAAGGGAGAAACCTGAGACGATGCTGTCCTCAGCAAGGGGGGTGGACCACGCTAATTCAGCAAACATAAAAGGGGAAAATAAGTGTCCCTAGGGGAAAACAGAGAAGAAAAAAAAGAAGATTGTGCCTGGAAAGGTTCTTCCCAAGAACGAAGATTGTGCCCGGGAAGATTTTTCCAAGAAAGAAGAAGATTATGCCTGGGAAGATTCCCTGAGAAAGACCCTGAAACCAGGACCGGTGATCTCTTTATCTCTGTCTTTTTTCTGTCTTTTCTTTTCTCTATCCCTCAGTTTCTCTTTTCTCTTAGAATTGTTAAGTAACGACCTTAAGTACTGCTTGCCGTAAGTTATATAACTNAATAAGTGTCCCTAGGGGAAAACAGAGAAGAAAAAAAAGAAGATTGTGCCTGGAAAGGTTCTTCCCAAGAACGAAGATTGTGCCCGGGAAGATTTTTCCAAGAAAGAAGAAGATTATGCCTGGGAAGATTCCCTGAGAAAGACCCTGAAACCAGGCCCGGTGATCTCTTTATCTCTGTCTTTTTTCTGTCTTTTCTTTTCTCTATCCCTCAGTTTCTCTTTTCTCTTAGAATTGTTAAGTAACGACCTTAAGTACTGCTTGCCGTAAGTTATATAACTGTTGTTAATTAACAGTATGTATACCCCACCACTTACCATAATTTGTTATATCCCTAACCAATTATTATGGACTTGTTAAGACCTATACTAATCATTTTGGGAAGCTAATAAATGTTTCTATATGGACCTTGAGATTTATCTCGCCTTAGTCCGCACCGTTGAGAATTTACGAATCTGAAGTCACTTCCCCCCCCTCTTTACTGAGAGTGGGACGTGACACCCTGTGCAGTTAGATATCTCCAGGAAACGTGGTGGCCTGACTCGTGCTCAGTGGAGCAACTGCATATGGCTCTAGGGGAGGTAGAGATGGGGAGAGGTGGTGAGCAGTGGTGCTGCCCAGAGCTTGTCCTGTGGCCACGGTGGCCTGTGGCCAGGTCTCCACCGAGCTGATTAAACGTGAGGATTAGCCTGCTCTGTTCGGTGCTATGGCCTGATCTTGGAGGCCTTTTTCATGTTTCCAGTGGTGTTAGTCTTACATTTGTCTGAGTAAAGACTGGCTTGTTTAGAACCTACATTTGATGAAACTAATAATTCACTTAATGGTGAGCTTTTAGAGTACAGTAATCTGAGGCTCTTGGAAAGCCCCCACCATTCGCATACTGCTCCACTCTGCTGTCTTCTATGTTCTGTCTGCGTGAAGTCTGCAAGGAAATCTGTCTGGAGGTGGTTTGACTGGGAAGAGGTAGGAGGTTATCTACTCCTAGCAGTGTCTCAGAAAACATTACAACACCTCCTCCTACACAAATAATTACAGGACAGTAAGGAAGTTACTAGGTGAGAGGGGAAACATGCTCTTAGGAGGGCAGCATGTGCTAATTTTCTGTTAAAGAGTAGTTTCTTTAGCAGAATTGACCTTGTGATGTCCACAGTTTTGAACATGCTCATACTATTTGGAGAGCTGGAAATACAATTACAGCTTTTTTTTTTCTTATTTCTTGACTTTTCAACGGAGTATTTAGAATTTGGAATGTGGAATTAACTGATGTAGTGTTCTAAGAGCAGCAGGAACAGGTCTTCACATTTGTGGGAGGGAGCTGCAAGAGACTGAATGTGGGTACTTTTATGTACACTAAATGTATTAGTATGAATTGAATAATGAGTAACCTAATCATATTTTTAGCCAAGCTTGCCTGTCGTACTGTGGTAATTGCCAGTTATCTTGGGCCTTAAAGCCAAGTAGATCCTTCCCCACCTTCCAACCTGTTTTATTTTTAGAAGTGACTTCCTTATAGGAAAGAAGCAGTGCTTAGGTGAGGCACTGATCTTGGCTCCAGTGCAGGCACTGCCATAGTCCACAAGATGTCTCTTACGAAACCACTTAGAGTGGTAACAGCTTCGTCCTGAGTCAAAAGCAGTTTGTCATGGTCATGGAGATTACTGGTAATGTCAACAGTCATCGGCTCCCCTTGAAGGCAATTGTAGCCATGTTAAAAAGCACAAAACAAAATGATCCTCAGGAGTATTTTATAGGTGATAAGGACATGCCAGAGGAACAAGAGTTAGTAGTTGCTTAAAATCCTTTCTTGTGTGTGAAAATTTTATTTGTTTATTGGCAGAACAAAAATATAGAGTCAGGTGTGAAAGTTGGTCACTAGATATGGGATGCCATCTCCAGACTGATGGACTACCAGTTGTGGTGCTGCCTAGCTAAGATGCTGGTTCAGGAAGGTCTTTTTGAGCAGTCTTCAACGATTTGTATCATATGTGCAGACATTTTTCTCTTTCACTTACTTCTCTTCAGACTCAAGAGAAAGGGGGGCTGGACCAGATGACCTCCACAGGTCTCTTCCAAACTCAACTATTCTGTGATTCTCTGATGGATGAAGTCTCTGTTCTGTATTACACTGATCAAAGAGTGGTTGCTTTGTGCTGGGTTTTGAATGTTTTGTACTTTGCCACGTGCAGCTCTAGGCTGTGTCCATTGATCCAGTAGTTGGTGCATTTGTTGTAGTTGTGCTGTGACGTTTGATGTGGATTAAGGTGCTCCCGCTGAGATAGTTTGGCTGAGAAATGCAGGGTTCCACATGTAGGAGAAGTAGTATTAGAAACCGTGTCTGGCAGAGGTTGACAAAATACGACTTCAAAGTGATTTTTAGTACAAAATAGTTCTGGTCATCCTTGCAAGCAAACCATGTTAAAATGTTTGCATACTAATTACTGTGCACCTCTTTGGTTTCTCAGATTGTCCCTTTGACACACAACTTTGCCTGCAATAACAGTCCCCATAAGGTAGCACACCGCCATGTCCCTAGGCACAGGACCAAGGTCTGAGTTATGGTTATGTGCAATTCCAATGGCTGGTCCAGGACTCACCTGGTGGCAGAGGGGAAATGCACCTTTATCTCCTGGGGTGAGGGAATGGGTGGAGGCTACCAATTCTGTGAAGTAATGGGGCAGGAAGGAAGCAGACATTTCCTTCCCTTTTCCCACATTATCACCAAGGTCTTCAAGGCAGAAGGGGATAAAAGGGGAGGAAGAAAAGAGCTTGGACTCTTCCAAAAGAGACGATAGGACTGGCACAGAGGAGGTGGGCAGACTGGGGAGTGTGATTGTGCCGTATTCGCAGCAGCATCTGAATTCTTGTGTAGTTAATAGTAATGTAACAAATGTTGCTTTAACAGCTTCATTCTCTGTCACTCCTGTCACCTTTTTTGCTTACGTTCTCAAACATGACCAGAACACATTTTGTCTTTTGTCACTGCCTGCCTCTTCTTGCTCCCTGATACTCAACGACTTCAATTTATCTGGTGTTAATGTAACTCCAGAGCAATTTGGAATTCTATTATCCTGAAAGAAGCTCAAGCAAAATGGGGCTCTTTCCTGCAGACGTTCATGCACATAATTAAAATAATTCAAACAGTTAAGTGTGCTTAGAATTGGGCTCTGGATTTGTACTTCATCAGCAATCTCCCATTGAAAATGAAAGTTAATTTATCACGTAGTTATAGCTGGAAAGCATTAAAATGCTTACTTAACAGGTTAAAAATGTTGACTTTGCAAGATTTAACTGTCTGGATGTGAAGTTGTTTGTGTTGTGTGACCTGGAAAAAGATTTGACTTAAAAAGTGGAATGATTTGTGTTCATGTTACCTCACAGACTTTTCGTTTAACGGGCTTATTTTAAAAATGTCTTCATTTCGGCTTATGTCTTTTTTTGGTAGAAACTTCAGGGCTTTATATACAAAAAGTTAAGTAGTTACTCTGTTTTCACTGCTTGAGAGGGAGTGATTCAGTTTGATTTGAGTTATGTATGGGTAGCTCACCACCTATAAATGCAGGCTTATAAAATATTTTTTCTTACTTTCTGATCAGATGATTCACTTGAATAAAACCTAGATATTCTTAGATATTAAAAAATGTTTCTCTCGTGTAAAGAAAAGTCTGATATTTATTTTTAATGAAAATCCCAATTTCCATGCTGAGACCAAGGTACAAGAACGTGTGATTGTTTGGCTGGCCAGGACTCCGGGAAGAGCGCCCACTGCTCTGACTTCCCATTGAGAAGGTTTCCTGAGCCTTCAGAAAGCCAAAAGGTAGGCACCATCCTCCTGGTGCTGCTGGCAATCTTGCCTGAAAAACTTTCCTAATTATGGGTAGTGCGGGAACTGCTTAGTGTTGGGGAGTTGCAGAAATCCCATGCGACTGTTGGAGGTTGAGTTGGAGGAAAGAAACTGTGGATGAGTTTCCTTGCCAGGTACCCTTGGCTAACTGTGGCGGTTTGGCTGGTTGTGACCATGGAGTTTGGGGTGGGTGAGACCTGGGAGGTGGCCAGCTCAGTCTCTGCAGGGTTCTTAATTCAGACACAGAACAAAACAAAAGTTTTGGGGATTGCAGGGAGAAAGGTCCCTGGTCTCCCTGCAGAGATGCAGTTTTAGGCTTCTTGGTTCTAAGTTTACATAGATCTAAGTTTACTTGCATGGGGCTGTCTGTGCATCTTTAACTGGTTTACCTAGAAACAGCAGCATGGTGCTTGGAAAACCGAGCTGTTTCTCATAGGGTTTTGACAGAGTTTGTGAGCCTAGAAAGAGGTTTTATGGGTAGCAAAGTGTTGTCTGTACGCATTACATCAGAACTTAATGTGATCAGGTACATAGCTAGTGGGCATATGTATATAAGCATGGGTCATACATGTACTCTTGTTCTGACTCTGATGACTTGTTCATTACCTGGATTTTTGCATTACCTGAGGTAGTATCTGCCTCTCCCTTCCTTTGGATTATGGAGTGCTGAGTGCCTAAGCCTTGTGGCCTTTGCTTGGTGTCAGGGATGCACAACTGCTGATGAACACTGGAAGAACAGCTGATAAGCAAGGCAGTTACCTGTGGGGAGGCTCAGTCATTGAATGGTGTATAACCTCTTTTTTCCCCAGTTGTTTTTGTTTTGCTCTCCTGGCTAATCTTTTTATCAAACAAAGCTTGTGTCACCCATGCAGTCTGAATGCTAAACTGGACTGTAAAGTCTGAATTGCATTGCTCTTTGCAGCACCTTTTGACTTCCTGAGATGTGCTGTGGCTTTGATAGAGACAACAGTGCTCAGCCATCTTAAGAAGGTGAAACACAATATTGAGGTTCAACAAGTCTAGTGTTTGTGACTAGGCTTTACTATTCCTTGAAATTGCAGTGCAGCTAGGTAAAGATTCATAGGGCTTTTTCTTTCTTTGATTGACTCTTTTTTAGGCCAAACGAGAGAGTGAGAACATATCAAATGAGACTGCAAGAACATCTGCATTGGTCTCCTGTGTGCCAGGGGTCATGGAATTTGTCCTAGCTGTTCTCCACAACATCCAAGAAACGCGTTGTGATTTGCAGTCATTCACTTTAGAGCCCTCATTAACAAGAATGGTTTCAAAAAAGTTAGGCTGCACTGTATGTGACATTTCAGCAATAGCCACCAAAGGATGTAATCTTCTAAATACAGGAAGACAACAGCAGGTAAAGCTTTTAATGAAATGCAAAGCAGTAGTAAAAGACTCCACTCCCGCACAAAGACAAGAGGAGCTTGAGATTTGTGGGAGGAGGGGAAAAGAGTAAAACATGCCAAAAACTGTGAAACTTTGCTTCTATATGTTTGTAATTTTTCTGTAACTTGTGGATCTTCAGGGTGTGATTGCTGTCGAAAGGAGCATGTTGGGCAGAACCGTTTGATTCTGCATGTCTGTATTAGGTGCTGTTTACCAGGCTGTTACAAGGCATGGACAGAGCCAACAGTGAGGCAAGGGGAGGACAGAGCTAAGTTCAGCTAGGCTTGCTAGCTTTTTGAATGATATGTTAAAGATTAGCCACCAAAAATAGTAGCTTCTCTGTGCCTCTGTGGGACTGAAGAAATGATTCTGAACTGAAGTGCGCTCTCTCTGAGGGACTTTTTTCAGCACTGAGCCCAATTATTTTTTAAATGGGGGGTTTAGCCCTCCAGGGAAGCCGTAAATATGTCCATAGCTGAGCTGTACTGGGTTATATATTCCCGATTGTCCTATTACAGGAGTTCAGTAAAGAAAACAGGAGATTGTTCTCCCTAGTAAAAGTACTAGCAGCTGTTTTCTTGCAATCTAAGTGATACTGCGTGTTTCAGGCTTGAATATCTAAATAGTGTTTGGCCACAACTAACTTAACGAAAATTTAATGTCTTGGTGGCTGGAATGAGCCACTTTTGTTTTTTGGATCACGGCTGGTGCAGGCATTTTAAGTATCTCTTGATAATGGCTTCTGAGGTTGAGAAACAAGAAACGAATCTCTTTTTATCTTGGAGGGGGAAGAATAAGCAGACACAGAATAATTCACATTGGAAGGGGCTCCAGAAGTCATCCGGTCCATGCCCTGCTCAAAGCAGAGCTAACTCCAAGTTAGATCAGACTATCGAGCCAAGTGTTGAGAATCAGGGATAGAGAGTCCACCCCTGCTGGGCTCCCGCTCCAGAGCTTAACTGGTCTTGTGAGGAAGTTGTTTTTCCTTTATGTCCAAGTGTGAACAATCTTTTTCTGCAGAGCTGCTTTCTAGCCAGTTTGTCGTGGCTGTGCTACTCAATGGGGTTGTCTGTCCTGGGTCCATCTTGCCTTTGAATTTGTTAAGGTGCCTGTCGTCCAGCTTCTCTGCTATGCTGAAGTTTCTCTGAATACCAACTTTTCTCTCAAGAGCATTGACCTCTTCCCCAACTTGGTTTCACCTGCAAACTTGCTGAGGGTGCTCCCCATCACATTGTCTGTGTCACTGATGAAGATGTTAAAGAGAATTGTCATGTCATCAGCTGCGAGTAGGCTTTGAACCTTCAGCCACAACCTTTTGAACCTGATGGCCCAGGCAGTTTTTCACATACTTTATAGTGCACGTGTCTAGTTGGTGTCTTCCCAGTTAGACTGCAAGCACATTAAGCGAGATTGTATTAAAAGCCTTGCTGTGGTGAAAGGAAAATTTTGTTTTCCCAAAAGCCAGTCATTCCATCACAGAAGACAATCAGGTTGGTCAGTCATGATTTGCTCTTGCTAAATCCATGGTAGCTGTTCCCAGTCACCTTTTTACTGTTCATAAGCTGGAAATGGTTTCCATGAGGACTTGCTCTGTCATCTTCCCCAGGACTGAAATGAATCTGGCAGACTGTTGTTCCCTGGATTGTCCTGCTTTCTTGTTTTGAAGATGAGTGTAACTTTTGCTTCCTCCTGTCAACATGACCTGTCAAAGGTGAGAGAGGGCAGCCTTACAGTAATCTTGGCCTGCGCCTTCTGCATGTTCAGATGAATCCTGTCCTGTCCCATATTAGACACACTTATATGTGTCTAATCTATATAAGTATTCCTTAACTCTGTCACCTTTTACTAATGAGAAGCAGTTTGAAAAAGAGAAAGTACTAGGCAGAGAGACATGGGGCACTTGAAAGCGGACCTTCCCAGTGAAGACTCAGGCAATGAAGATACTAAGTATTTCAGTAGTTTCCTTGTCCTGCGTTAATAAGGTCTCCTGCCCTGTTCAGTAGTGGGCTAGCATTTTCCTTGCAGCCTTTTGCTGCTGACGTATCCACAGGAACTCTCTGTTGCCTTTCCCACCCTCTCTGCATTTCTCCTCTGTTCCTCACAGGGAGCCTGTCGCTGCTTAAACCTTCCGTACACGGCTTTTTAAGTTTGAACTCACTCAGGAGTTACCCATAGTTCAGCCAGACTTGACTCCTGCCTTACCTGCTTGTTTTCTTGCACACTGTTTGTATGCTTTAGAGAGGTTGTCTTTCAAGTTCAACCGTTTCTCCTGAGTCCCCTGGCACTTAAGGAATTCTCTCACAGGCTACCATTTAGCAATTTCCTGAAAAAGCCAAGACTGCTGCTCTGAAAGCCAGGATCTTTATTCTGCTATGTGCCTTCCTCTCTTTCCTCAGTATTTTAAGTTCTAGTATCACCTCATAGGCATTCTGGCTAAGGCCTTCGTGTCCCTAGCCATTTCTTCCTTAATTCATACCATGTCTAGCAGTGCACCTTGTCTACCCAAAGGAGTGCCTGCAGAAAAAAAGTCTTTGATACTCTCCAGATTCCCTGTGCCCTGCTGTTCTGCATTTCCAGCAAATGTCTCAAAGTTCCCCGTGAAGAAAAGCCCTGTAATTACCAGGCTTCTTCCAGTTGTTTAAAGAAGGCCTTGTCTACTTTCCCTTCTTGACTGGGCAGTCAGTAGCATATGCACACCATGTTTACCCCTTGTTCACCACCCCCGTGATCCTGATCCATGAGCCTCCTCGGATCAACAATATGTTGTGCTGTTGAAACAGTGGGAAAACAGTGTGCAATATTTTAAGAAAGTGCTGGACACTGGTGAGAAAATATGCTTGCACACAAGGAGTATCAGCTTATTCCTTCTCCCTCCGTGACTTGGGACGAGTCATTTCCCCTCGCTGTTTCTCCACATCTCAGAGTGTGAAGTCTCTGTGGTAGACACTGTTCCATACCTCGGGTCACTGTGTCCCCTGCCCTACTATAATAAAGATAGCTGATGTCCAAGCACTGCTACCTTCCAAAGACTGCAGGCATCATTGCATTAGTATTTCTGAATGTACCCTGCATCCTGCCTTCATGGGAGCTGAGATTTGGCGATGCAGAGAACCTGCAAGTCCACTTCCCAGTGGCAAAGTAGGATGGAAATGTCCCCATGCACCAAAGCAAGCCTGTAAGGAAACCTCGTTGCTAAAAACAAGTGTATGTTTGTACAGGATTCTCTCATTACCAGGAACATAGTGATTTGGGGCATGGTAGTGGAAAAGGTCATACTCTAATTTGCTCTGCCAAGTGTAAGGATTTTGAATTTCCCCGAGTTATATGAGTAAGCTGGTTATGACAGTAGGCAGGATGAAGGCAAAAGGAAATGTATATGAGTGTGTGATGAAAAGAAATATTTAAATGACCTGTTTAAATTACTTTTACATGTGGAAAGACAGAACATTTGCTGCATTTTTCAGTCAGGAGAAAGCTTTACAAACTCTTGAATAGAGCATCTGCTTCATTCAATGTCACCCAAGTTAAGTCAAGCCTTATTTTCTTTGTAATATTTAATAGGGCTTCCTTGTTTGGGTTACAAAACATGGAGGTTCACAGTGCACTGTGTGCTTTTCTCTGGATCTTCCACATAGGAATCCCCATTTTTAGGGTCAAATATGTGCGTGAAGACCTTGATTAAGAAAAAATATTTTTCTAAACTATGCTGCTTATAATGTTCAGTCATTTTTAACTGTGGTGTTTCCCCACACACACACACTCTTCTCCATGTTTTGCATTACCAGTAGCTAAAAGATATCTGCTGACAAGTTGATCCCCTTAGTTTTCTGCCGTGAGAACTGTGCTGCCTGTCTCGACTTCAGTAGTTTTAAGTAGCATTTTGCACTGCGTTGGTCAAGTTTAGCTATCTCTTCTGCAACTTCAGATTGCTAGTGGCTGTACATCAGACAATAAAGGACAAATAGTTTAATTAACATTAATACCATTTTGAGCCTACTGCTGCAATCAGCTGATACATGTACTTATTCTGACATAAAATCCTACTGAAATAAGAGGGACTTCAATGGACAAAGTGAGGGTTTGCAAGATCCATCCCTTGCTAATATTGTAGCTATGCCTTGTTTTAAACAAGACTGGATTTACTTTGATTTTTAGATTAGTGCGGGTTACATTGAACAGAACATTTAATGTATCTCATTGATTTTCCCTGTAATACTGTTGAAACACAAGTCACTGCTCTAATCATTTGTTTTACCATTAAAATTCTGGATGCAGATCTGGTCCCCTGGGATATCTTTGTGTAACCAGATACTCCATGATCTAATCAGGTTCTGCAAGGAATATGCTATTGTTTCAACACTTAGCAGTAGAAAGCTTGATCAAAATGGAAAATTCATCTAATATTTAAAGTAAAATGCAGTTCAAAGAGACAGCCATGAAAAGCAGGGGTGTACAAAATTTTAAGACATTTCTCAGATTAAACAAAGCCAAATCCAAGCTAGAGTCTAAGATGATTTGTCGTGACTCCATTTATTGTTAAAGAAGAAAATGTTATAGCTGTCACTTCAATTTATAGGGTTTGTTCCAGTTCAGTTAAAATAGCATCGCCATCAGAAATGACTGACTAGCAGGATTTCATTAATGTGATACTTATTTGCCACAGCATGTGTGCTTTGGAAAGTAATTTTGAAAAGCACCTACAAAAGCATCAGTAGCAGGCAAGGCTTGTGGTCTGAACTCATTTTGATGCTAGGATTTGGTCTCTGAGGGCCTAGTGCTGCAGTCCATTTCAGAAATACAAGTCCTGCTGACCTTGAAGGAGTTCCGCAAGCAGCTGAGGAACCGACCTGCTTGCCACGGTGAATCTGACCAGAAGCATCCCCTCTGGCTGGGACTGCGGGGGTGTGGCTCTGCCTGCAGCCAGACAGTATTTCTGTGTAAACTGCCAGAAGGCTAGTGGTAGACAAGGGTGATGAGCATCTCCTAGGGTCAGGTCATCTCACCATAAAGCAAGACAAAGTCCCTTACAGAGGAATGATCATGTGTTTGCAGATGTCCGTAGCTTTATTAGCTGCTTTCATGTAAACGTCTAAACGCTGAGAAAAATAAGTTGTTGGTTTTTTGTTTTGTGTTGTTTTTTTTTTAAATGGATCTACCTTGAGACAGAGAGAATCTTTCCTAGCAAAGTGTCTAACTTATGTTGTGGAAAATGATAACCTCTGTACATAGGCGTGTTAAGTAGTATGTCTCATTCTTGTCAAGAGCGTGCAGTGGAGTTTCTGTATTTTAGCAGTGGCATGCAATGCTATCCTTGGCTCTATCTGTTGTATTTATGTAGCAAAGGAAAGCAAAGAATTTTAGAGGTAAATTTAAGAAGGAAAATAGCATGCAGTAACTTTGTTGATGACCAGATGAGACTTGAAATAAAAAAAAAAAAAAAAAGGTCAGAAAGGTTACATGTCCTTGGCATTTTTCAACTCATGTTTTAGCTAGCTATAAAGGAGTGTGGTGGATGTTTTTGGTTTGATTTAGTTTTTTCTTTGGTTCTGCAAACCAGACAGTGCATGATTCAGTGTACAGGGCCAGACTCTCCTCTTCTCGTTGACTCTAGGGATTTATTATGTGACTAGCTTTGCTGGAGTTGCACCAGGATTGCTTTGACGTTCAGAGCCTGCTGACTTCGGTGAACTTAAAGGCACAAGTAAGAGCTCGGAGAGAGTGAGGGAGCACCCAGACAAGCAGTGAAACAGGCATTACCTTTACTTCAAGTTCCTGCAAGGTGCTGGTGGGGTAAATGCTGCCAGACAAATGTAGTGTATTGAGAAAAAAGGCAAGGGAGGAGTCTGTTGATGAGCGATGGTACAGATCAGAAAACTATGTTTATTAAGAAAGAATCACCAGTGACTTTAAATGTATGAAAACAATATTGATTATTTCCCTTTGTTGTGTTTTTAGGGTCTCATGACTCATTTAGCTTCTACATCGATGAAGCCTCTCCGGTTGGGCCTGAGCAGCCAGAGACGGTCCAGAATTTTGTGTCTGTTTTTGGGACTGTGGCTAAAAAGCTGATGAGGAAGTGGTTGGCTACACAGACCATGAACTTCACCAGCCAGCTGGGGGCAGGTATACGGTATTTTGATCTTAGAATTTCCACCAAGCCCAGAGACCCAGACAATGAACTCTACTTTGCTCATGGTTTGTTCAGTGCCAAAGTCAAGGAGGGTCTGGAAGAGATAAATGCATTTCTTGCTGACCACCCAAAAGAAGTGGTCTTCTTGGACTTCAATCACTTCTACGGGATGCAGAAATACCATCATGAAAAGCTTGTCCAAATGCTCAAAGACACATACGGAAACAAAATGTGTCCTGCTATATTTGCCCATGAAGTCAGTCTCCAGTACCTGTGGGAAAAGGAACACCAAGTGCTGGTGTTCTACCACAGTCCAGTGGCTCTCGAGGTACCATTTCTTTGGCCAGGCCAGATGATGCCAGCTCCTTGGGCAAACACAACAGATCCGGAAAAACTGATTCAATTCCTCCAGGCGTCAATCACCGAAAGAAGAAAGAAGGGCTCCTTTTTTATATCTCAAGTAGTGCTGACACCAAAGGCTAGTACGGTGGTGAAAGGGGTTGCTAGTGGTCTCAGAGAAACGATCACAGAAAGGTAAGTTTTTGGTGGGTAACGTGTGCTGATTGTGCTGAATGTGTGTGTTGGTAATGCTGCTTTTCTCATTCCTTTTAAAGAAACTCCAGCAGATGTGTTTCTTCTGTGCTACTGTGGATTAGTCAGAACTTCGGCATAATCCTAAAATATTTAAAGAGAAACACATTGAAAGAGAAGCTTTTGCATTTAAAATAAAATCTGGCACTAAAGCCTAATAAAGTCTTATGGGATTGGCTTACCTTTTTTTTTTTTTTTCCCCTGAATGCAGGTTTTTCCATTTGTTTTGTTTTTCAAACATGGTTTCTTACCATGAGCACAGAACATCTTGCCTTGAATTTCCTTACTGGATGTGGACAAATATCTTCTGAATGATCTAGATCACACAAGACTGATATATACACAAGTTTTTGTGTATGTATCAGTCTTCAGGTATTGGGTAAATAATTTTTTCATTTTGTCTCATCAGCAAAGCCAGACAATGCAGAATTTGCATCGCTAACTACCTTTACACAACTTAAAGAGGCATGGCTTTTCTCTCTTGTCTCGGTTTGAGGTAAAACAGAAGGAATTTTCCTTTCAGTGATCTTACTTTTCAGTTAAGTCTCTTCTAACTAACGGCACTTTCTGAAATTAACAGCACATTTTTCAGGCAGTGTCTGCTTCTAGCAGATAAGGCCTGATGTTTATAGTTAATACCAATACTAACTTTGTGGTGTGCCCTGTTGGAGGGTCAGGAGCGGCAAAGCATACAGGGGTTGCACCTGCAGGGAGGAGCGGATGGGACAGGGGACCCAAAACTTACCAACAGGGTATTCCATCCCATCTGCATCACGCTCAGTATAAAAGCTGAGGGATCAAAGGGTCAGCCTCTTTCAATGGCCAGCGTCTGAGGAGGACTCTGTCTGTTCGTCTGCCTTTGATCCCGATCCGTGTGTTCCTGACTTCAGATCCAGAATCCAGTTCCCAGCCATTGCTGAGTCCAGTCTGGGTCTTCCCCAGTGCCTGCCAGTGATGTGATCGTCACCCTGGGACCTTGATACTGGATTTGTATATATTGTATATATTTCATTATTTTCTTATTAATATTATTGTATTTTCCTTTTATTATTAATATTTCATTAAAGTAGTTTAATTTCTTCTCAACCCATAAGTTTTTCTCTCTCTCTCTCTTGCTCTCTCTCCTTTCTTTGAAGGGAGAGAGGTTAAGGAGAGCATCTATCTTCCGTTTAGTGTCCAGTCCAGACCAAACCATGACATCTCTGCATATCATCACACATTATATCACATTTGCCTCCTAACAGGCTATCATCTATCATACAGGGAAGAGACTGCAGATCGTTGTAGAGGTTCTGTACATGGAATATTGTATTGACAGGCCATTAGTTGTTACATTACAAAAAAAGCCATCTGTGCAAGACATGCATTATTTATACCATTCTGACTTTCATAAATCACAGCCAGTTTTCAGCTTAAAGGCATATATGTGTGACTATGTTCTTGACAACTTGGTAGGAAACCTGAAATTTAATGCCAAGACACAAGAGCTATTTTTTCCCCCTTATTAAAAAAAAAAAAAATAAAATAAGGGTTGCAGAGTGTNCTGCTAACGTTCTGCTCTCTGCATGGATGTGCCTCTGCCAGGAAGGCCTATTGGGAACGCTATCTCCTATGACATGAATGATGCAGTGCCTGTGGCACTGCAACCTGCTAAGAAAGCATGCCTCATTTTTAAGAAAGGTTGAGCCATTTATATGGCAGCTTTCCCAAGTGACTGCTAACTTGAAAAAAACAGGGGAAAACTTTACCTGAAATGGTAAAACATTGACACAGAAGGTTTTTATAAGCAGTGGGATATGATTCAGAAGTGCTTGTGTGACTGCACTTGCAGCTGTTTGTACATCCTCCGCATATGTTTTTATAGGTGCCATTGGACTCAGGATCTCCCTTTCTGCTGAGTTTGAAGAGCACTACTTGAAATACTTTGAAATTTTTGGATGGATTTTACTGTTAAACACTCACCTTGTTGTTCAGGGATTCTTTAGAACATGAGTTGTTTAGAGAGTGTTCTTTAGAACATGGAGTAGAACAATCAAGAAACTACCAGGTTCTTCGTAAAACTTGCTGCATCAATAAAATGGCCATTATAAAACCTTTTCTTCTTCTCTGACTCATAGTGAGCTTCCTTGAAGCTGTTTGGAAAAATAAAAACTTCAAATGGATTCCAGCTATGTTTGGCTGCGCTCTGAATGACTTGAGCCTTTGAACTCTTAGGATGCTTTTCTCTGCAGCAAATTTTGAGATTATTACTAACTTGAAATGTCAGAAAATAATTGGGCCAGAATACCTGGAAATGTTGTTTTTCCAAATTGCAACTGAGATTGTTCACATGAGCCACAGGTGTGTAATCACATCTGCTGCATGAATACTTTTTTCCTTCTTTGCATAACTCTTTTAACAATTGCAAAAGAAATTGACCTTTAAAATTATCTCCAAAGCTAGTATTTAGTCTTCCAAGTGTGGCATCTCATTTTGAATTTTCATTTGTATTTTTATTACAAAAATACACTGCAGAAAGACACTGACTTAGAATGTGTGTTAATCAGCATAGAAACTGAGCTTGTATATTGAGTTAACTGTTCTAAAAGCAAACATCAGATAGGCTCAGAACTCCTCCTCATTTGATGATGGTCCTGTTGAAAAATAAATAGATGAGCAACTAAAGGATGCAGCACAATTAGTAGAATTTGCAGAATTCTCTTCAATCTTGCTGCATTGATGTTTCAGTAACTTAAAAGTATGTAATTCATACAAAAGGAGCCAGAGCATATGTTCCAGCTGCACTGTGTTTGCTACTTTGAACCATTTCATAACTTTTTCTAAAAAGATTATTCTGTCCTTTTCAGAACAAATATACAGATCAAATCTCATTATTGTGTCCAGGTAGATAACATACGTGCTTTTGTTGCCAGTTGCTGCATAGATTTATATATTCTATACTATTTTCTACTTGTTAATAAATGCTGGCAAAGAGGTTTGCGTTAAGAATGCAGTATCTTGCTTTTGGCAGGAGTTTTGTAACAATACTTGGGTAGGATTTTTCTCTCACATGGAATTTTGAAAGATCTGAATGCAAATGTAGAATAAGTTTGAATTTTTCAAATAATTCTGGTGTGGTGGGTTTTTTCTCCCTAAATTAAATTTTACATTTACGAACTGTTCCTTTGGAATTTTCACATAAAACCCGTAGTGGCCTCTTCCCCCTCCCTCCCGATCAGTCTGTACAGTTGCCATTTTCATTTACATACTGACTTAATTCTGAAAATAGAGCGAAGTTTAGATCCTTTCAGGTCCAATAAAATACAGCAGGTTTTGATCTCTGAAGTTGTTTGTTAGTCATGAGGGTATTTATGATTTGAAGAGCAGTGGCCACCTTAGAGGGAGAAGCTGGTTTGTCTCAGTTGCAGCATCTGTCACACCAGGAAAACCTCAAGCAGACACTGTGCAGCAGTCTATGCTCCTTTCTGCTGCTTTATATCTCATGTGAAAGATATCATGGTGAAATATTCCTCCGTAGCCAAGATGGTTGGTTTAATAGGTTTTCATCGCAGCTGCTTGTGGTGGTGGGGGTCCACGTGTTCTAACTGCAGCAGAACAGTCTGATAAGGTGATCTATTTCGGAAGGAGAAGTGGTGTTATTCCTCAGCCTGTTCCCCACAGCACAGATGTGGAAGATGGGAGGCCCACAGTAACNAAAAAAAAAAAAAAAGAAGCTTCATGTTCTTAAGACCGAATTCAGTAAAGATATACCAGGACTGCTTTTTACTGATAATACTTGCTCACAGGCTTTGCTGCTGTCATCATGTTAATGCTCTGTGGGACAATAATTTGAAAGAAGGAGAAATTATAAAGTCATCAAGCTTTCTGTCCTGCGCAGATACAAGAAGGAAAAACCATTTCTCATAAGCTTTTCCTAGGACCACAGCTCAGCTTTCATCTTCATTACTTAAATGAGGAGAATCGCTTGCATGCGTGCATGTTATGTTTCTTGGATTTGATGAAAAACTTTGAGGACTAACAATATGTTTTCAGGCTTAACATTCTGTCACGCACAGTTTAGATGCCAGGAAATACTCTTTGATTAGCAAACACTATGTACCAAATGAATTACGTCCCCTCTGCCTATTGAATTAACTTCACTGTTAGGCAGCTGCCTTTAGTACATCTGAAAGATGGTTGTGAAACAGCCTTTTGATGATTGTAGAGCTGTTCTTCATAATAATCTAGTTTGTTTTCTGATTTGCAGTGAAATTACTGATTTTATCTCTGACACTGGAGACAAGCATGATATTCTCTTTGTTGTCTCTGAGGCTGAATGATACAGAAGAAGAAAAATAGATCTCCTTCAGAGGATGCAAAAATCCTGTGGTACTTTTAGAGCTTTCAAGAAATACAAAATAAACACATACCCAGCCGATTGTCACTTGATTTCCAAATTAATCTCTAAGGACAATGTTCCCTGTACCTCACATGTGACTAAATCCTTGCCCACCATGCTAAAGCTTCCCCCTTAGCAACCAAAGCAAATAAAACAAAATAAAATCCTGCACAAGAATGAGCCTTTGAAGTGGAGGCAAAGCAGCCACTCTATTAACAGAAGGGGTAGTAAGTAGGCCACAGAAGTTGTCCGGAGAAAAGCCATCTCTGGGTGCAGTCATAAACTAAGCAGGGTCAGATTCGGCTAGCAAATAGGTGGATATTATACGAAAAATAATCCCTGAAGTTGCAAGAAGGGGGATTTTTGAGTCAGTTACTGAGGGTACGCTCCTCCTCCAAGCCGTATCTCAGCCAGCTGAATTTTTGAGAGTTTCTGTGTTGCTGGAAGAGTAGTATTTGGTGATATTTTGATTCGCACTTGGTACTGACTGATACCATTCTTAAACTATTTTATGTGGAAAAAGAAAAACAACAAGAGAAATAACAACTGCGGCAACTGTATGTTGCTACTTGTCTGGGCATCCTTCCTGCTTGTGACCTTGATGTCTGTCTCCATTATAGGCTGCAGGAGAGCAGCAGGCTCTGATGAGTTGGTTTGGGTTTAGGGCTCAGCAACCCCATAGCAGCACAGGTAGTGTGTGAGCTCTTTGACTGCCAAGAAGCAAGTGTAGACTTGGTCCCTCATTAGCGTGTAAGGTACAAGCACACCTGCCCCTCAATGTGTTTGACTTTGGAGGTGGCTCTCATCTTTGGGTTTTTTTCCTTTTTCCTTTTTTTTTCCTTTTTTTTTTTTGTCCCAGAAGGCACAAACTGTCATTCTGGTATATTACTAGGGAATTCAAAAGTAGTCTGGGCAATCCAGCCAAATCCTTAGTATTTCTGGCTTTCCTCAAACTATCCTTCATTACTTCCCTGATCTTTCCACACAAGAGGCAATCTCCGTGTTTGAACAGAGAGCAGCACAAGGGAGACCTTGGTTTCATTTGAAGCATCTACCTGCTGTGTCAACAGACCTGCACAGTAAAATCCTGAATGAACTGTGTATGTTGAGACTGATTTTGCTGGCAGGCGTTTTAGTGGCATTTCATCATCAGAGCATCCGTCTGCACAGGGATTTTAGTATAGCATTCCCTGGGGAAGTGCTGGGTGATTGTGTCTGATGGCTTTGGTCGTGAACCTGGAGTAGTATTAAAATGCCACAAAATACAAGAGCACAGGAATTTTAATAACTTCGTTAGGGAAAAGTATTTATCTACATACCTATTAGTAGCCTGTGGGATTTAGTCCAGAAAGGAGATTGGCATAGTGATCACCAGCTCTGTGGCCACCAGCATTATCGGTGGCTTAGCTTTGGGGTATTTCTTTGGGGTAGCTGGCTTGGTGGGGGTATCTCACAGTCTTTTCCTCTATTTGGCCTGCTTGTAACTTTTATCATGTTATGCACCAAAACACCTGCTTGCAGTTACAGTATATGCTGTGTGACTACTTGTAAAGATATTTTATGTGATGCCATCATCACACTCTGAGCACAGTCTGACCCTGTGTATACAGAAAGCAGCAAGTGTTTTTCATCACAAAAAGGAAATGTTCATTCCCCCAGCCCCGCTGCTGTAAGCTGTCACTAACACCTACTTGTCTCAAAGATTTTATGCTTCAATCTGCGTGGCTGCTGTAGTGAAATTGCAAATGGCTCATTAAGTCAGTTGGGTTTTCTTTGATCTTTCTGACATTATTGATATTGCTAAGGAAACTCGATAGCTAATAGATGCTAACAAGTGCTGACCCTGGGGGAAATGCGTTTGTTGATGTGGGGCCTGGGTCTGCCTAGCTGCTTTAACCTTGTTGTGAAGGGAACAGTTCCTTGATGGGTTGGTCCTTCTCCTCTTCATTTATAAGGTAAAAAATGAGCGCAGAGACTTTCACAAACAAGCTGTTCCAGATTTATTCTCGAGGTGGCTTTCAAGCTGATAATGACTTTCTGTAATACAAAGACATTTAATACAAACTCAAGCAAATAGAAGCTCAGTGGGTATGATAACATCCATGTCTCTATGTTGTTTTAGTGCTTGCATGCTGTAAACCATTGCCTTCAGGACTATATGAGTTAGTACATCTATAGGCACATCCTTGGCAATTTTTAATCAGTGAACTGGGCAGTTCTGGTCTAACTAACATGCAGTAACATGCATATGTTTGGAAGTTTGAATTTTTTATCCCTTGTAGGTCCCAGAGTGGTAGGATGTGGATAGAAATTGTCAAAAAAAAAAATCCTGTGAGCTCTTAAAACCCTGTTGCACATACTGTATCATTCCAGATGGACTTGGGCAATTCTCAGCATCCTCCAAGGCCTTAGAGGGCTTTCAACTGTAATCTAGAGAGAATGCATCCACTCTGTCCCTAGAGAAGTCGCCTGGCTACCTCCACTTGGATGGTAGGCTAAGGAAACCTTGGCTACAGAAAGCCCCTGGGATCTATTGTCAGAAGGTGCACAAAGCTTGCAGTTAATTTTATTAAATGTTTCCCTGTGCTTACAAACAAGTAGCCTTTGTAGACCGAATGAGCAGTTGGGCGTGCAGGCTATCCCCAGCATTGTGTTGGGGCAAACCATGCGGAGGAAGCAGTAAGGGACTGTGGCACCCTGCTGCCACATTTGCACAAAAGAGACATCTGGAATAGGGGTAGTGGAAACGGACTTGTAAAGAGGAAAAGCAGCTGGGCTAAAGGTCTTGGTGATGTACCACCTTCTGTATAATGCAGAACTTGCACAGGCTATAAAAATGCCCATGTTTTTCTTCTATTAAAACACAGATTTGTTCCCTAAGAATTCAGTAATGTGGGGTGCAATGCATTTCTTTCTTAGGGAGCCACTGTTATCGCGAAAGATGCTTTTTTGATAAAATATAGGCTTATTTTTGATTTCTTTTGTTCTTAAAGCCTGGAAATGTTTAACCTCATTGTATTGATCTCTTCTCTACAGCTTTACTCCTAGGCAAATGTTTCATAATTCCATTTTCTTCCAGGATTGATTGATTTATTTTTTGTGGATAAGATATAAAGTTCATGTAGTCAAAGATTATAATAAGAGTTTGTCTATAATTATGATGATAGCATTGCATGTATTGTCCTAGGCTGTACAGTTGTTTCAACAGAGCACAGCCTATTACAGTAAAATGTCTTTCAATATTTGTGTCAGACACTAAGAAAAATTATAAAAGACATGTCTTTAAGACACTGAATGATCATACAGTGGGATTTGACCTTTGGCAAGATTTTAATGTTGTAGCTGTTGATCTGAGAGTTTTTGTAACTAAGCAACTGTCATCCAGAATGTATTATATCATAAAATAGTATTAAGATTTGAAGAAGACTGAGCAGCTAGAGTGGAGTAGGGGCCATGGTGAGACACAGGCGCTTTCCCACTGAAAATTTTTGTTTTCTGAGCTACAGCACAAAGGAGGAACCCTACCGTCATTTGTTTCAGGGTGGGGTATCAAATCCTGCTTAACTTTCAGCCAGTGCTGTGGTGCTCTCAGTTATGCCAGCAAACACTGTTGTGTAGTAAATCTAGAATGAAATCAGGTCTCAGGTGATGGGCTCTTTAATTTTGCTGCTGGAAGCGAAGGGGGGCAGCCATGGACCTTTATTCCCTTCCTACTTAGATTTACATACTCTGAAGTCTGAAACTGGCTTCTCTCCTTTTCATGTGAGACCCATTCAAATTACATCTCGGAGGCAATGCCATAATCCAAATAATTCCTATAGTTATGGTAGTGTACTTTGTTGCTTGAGAAACTAGGAGGGGATCATTTTAGCCAGTGTGTTTGCTGCCTTGTTTCCCAAGGGTGAGTGGATATGGCAAAAAAACTTGCCTCCTTGTGAGCTGGCTTTTTCTCAGAGCTAAGTTCATTATGGTTTGCCTTGGCTTTGCTGATACCACAGGAGAGAAACAACAGGGCCACCCCTCCATTCCCTGCCTTTGATAGAGGAAGATGCTGAAGCAGCGAGGACTCAGCTCCTCCCTGCCCTTCCGTGATGTCTCAATGGAGCTGTCAGCTGTGTGGGGCTCGTGGCTGCCATCCCTGTGTTGGGAGGAGGATCTGCCTCTGCTCATGACTGCTGCAGTTGCATCCTTCCCTTAGCTGCCTTTTGCCACCTCTCTCCTCCCATGTACAGTCTTTCTTATTTTGTTTTAATTTCTTCCTCTGGGCTGTTGCAAGCAGTCAGCCCAGCAAGTTTCATTTCTACTTCAGCTGCATGTGCAGTGATGATTAGGATTTGGACAGTTAAGATGAAATAATTAAATCTGAAACCAGAGCATTACCATCGGCCTTTGAAGTTGCCTCTGGGAGGAATTAGGGAAAGGGTGTATTGTACCCAGAGAGGCTGTTTAAGGCTTTCATCGGGTGCTAGCCAGACAGTCCTGAAGCTCATTGTTGGAAGGTCATCGATGTACATGAGTGTTGTCTAAGGCCAGTGGTGTTTCTCTGAAAAGTATGAGCATGTGGCATGGTGAGTGTCTGCGCCCAGTTTGGTCCATCTGTTAAGCATCCTTCTGTAGAAGGTAAAGGACAGGGCTCACCTGAGAGTGGTGAGTAAGGTCACCACTGTGGCACTGGAAATGAGAGCTGGTCTCTCACGCCACGCTCACACCAGGCACAGTGAGTTCTTCTGAGCCTGTTGCTAATCTCAGCTGAGAGGGTGATAATGATCTGTCTCACCTAGTGGCATTGGCTGCTGGCTCCCTCTCTCCATCAGACAGCATTTCAGTGCTATTACTGTCTGGCTGCACTAGAACAGAAGAGACATAAATCCAACTGAACACTTTTCTCTGGGTGGAAAGCTCCCTCCTTTGACCTTTGCAGTCTGAGGAACATTTGTGGAAGTAGTAATCTATACGATGAAAATCTGTTTTTTTTTCTCTTCTAAGCTATTTCTCATGAGAGTTATAGATGGGCCATCACTTGGAAAAATATTTTCCAGCTCAGGAAGGACTTTTCTTTATTCTGTAGTAACTGGAAATAATGCGTTGGATGGACTGACCTCAGGGCTCAGTTACTGTAATTCCCTCTCAGTAACCTTCTGGGCTTTTCTCCTGCTTACAGTCAGCGTCAAGAATACCGGCTGTGCAGCTCTTCTGAGCTGCAGACTCACATCTGCTTTTTTATTTTTTTTTTAAGTGGCGTGTATTTTTCTCTATGCTTGTGAACTCTTGTACTCTCTTAAATAATGTGTGTGCTGATGCACAATATACCAGCACATTGGGTCACACTAACAGAGGCTGTGCTGTCTAGCAGATCTCCCCCTGTGTCAGTGCTGGGTGGAGGGGTACAAGGTCTCTCTGGCTGGTCTTTGATGCTTGATGCGAGGCAGATACTCAGCTGAGGCTGACCCCCGTCAGCATCTGGTGTGAGAGGTCTGTAAGAGGAAGGGGACTGCAGCAGCTCTATGGTGACTGTGCATATTGGTCCTTATCCCACAAGAGGAGAGTGAGCCACTGCATGGATTCTCATGTTCAATGCCGATGGAGCGGAGTGGTCCAGCAGGACTCCGTGTCACATTGAAGGAGGAGGGAATGACCTCTCTTGGCAGCCTCTTTTCCCACACTTTTCGAGTGGATGGACTGCAAGGCAGGGACTGGGGAAGCAAAGTCCCTCCCACTGTAAGAGAAGATCAGGTTTGTGATGACCTGAGGAACCTAAACATACAGAAGTCTATGGAACCTGATGAGATGCATCCCAGAGTCCTGAGGGAACCAGCTAATGTAGTTGCTAAGACACTGTCCATGGTATTTCAAAAGTCATGGCAGTCAGGTGAAGTCCCTAGTAACCAGAAAAAGGGAAACATTGCACCCATTTTTAAAAAGGATAGAAAGGAGGACCCTGGGAACTATCAACCTGTCAGCCTCCCCACTGTGCCTGGGAAGGTCATGGAACTCCTTCCTCCTAGAAGCTGTGCTAAGGCACATGGAGGACAGGGAGGTGATTTGAGACAGCCAGCATGGCTTCACTAAGGCCAAGTCCTGCCTGACCACCCTAGTGGCCTTCTGTGATGGAGTGATTACATCAGTGGACAAGGGAAGAGCTACGGATGTCATCTATCTGGGCTTTTGTAAGGCCTTTGACATGGTCCCCCACACCATCCTTCTCTCTAAATTGGAGAGATACAGATTTGATGTGTGGACTGTTTGGTGGATAAGGAATTAGTTGGATGGTGACATCCAGAGAGTAGTGGTCCAACAACTCGGTGTCCAGATGGAGATCAGTTAAAAGTAGCATTCCCATGTTGGGACCAGTACTGTTTAATATCTTCATCAATGACATAGACAGTGGGATCGAGTGCACCCTCAGCAAATTTTCACGTGACACCAAGCTAAGTGGTGCAGTTGACATGCATGAGGGTCGGGATGCCATCTAGAGGGACCTAGACAAGCTTGAGAAGTGGGCCCATGTCAATCTCATGAGGTTCAACAAGGCCAAGTGCAAGGTCCTGCACCTGGGTCGGGGCAACCCGCAGTATCAATACAGGCTGGGGGATGAAAGGTTTGAGAGCAGCCCTGAGGAGAAGGACTTGGGTGTACTGATGGATGAAAAGCTGCACATGAGCCAGCAATTGTGCTCACAGCCCAGAAAGCCAAGCATATCCTGGGCTGCGTCAAGAGAAGCATGGCCAGCAGATCGAGCGAGGTGACTCTGTCCTTCTACTCTGCTCTGGTGAGACCCCCACCTGGAGTACTGTGTCCAGGTATGGAGTCCTCAGTACAGAAAAGACATGGACCTGTTGGAGCAGGTCCAGAGGAGGGCCACAAAAATGATCAGAGGGATGGAACATCTCTGCTATGAGGAGAGGCTGAGAGAATTGGGGTTGTTCAGCCTGGAGAAAAGAAGGCTCTGGGGAGACCTTATTGTGGCCTTTCTATACTTAAAGGGGGCTCATAAGAAAGATGGGTACAAACTTTTTCCAGGGCCTGTTGCAACAGGACCAGGGGTAATGGCTTTAAACTAAAAGAGGGAAGATTTAGACTAGATATAAGGAAGAATTTTTTTCCAATGAGGGTAGTGAAGCACTGGCACAGGTTCCCCAGAGAGGTGGTAGATGCCCCATCCCTGGAAACATTCAAGGCCAGACTGGACAGGGCTCTGAGCAACCTGATCTAGTGGAAGATGTCCCTACTCATTGCAGTGGGGGCTGGACTAGATGACATTTAATGGTCCCTTGCAACCCAAACTATTCTATGATTCTGTGACCTCTTTGTTATGGTGTGTCTCAACCTAATATCTATCCTGGCTTCACTCCACAAGGATTTTAGTTTATTGTTGCTGTGTCCTCTGCAATCCCTTGCTATATTTTTACAAGCTACATAATGCATTTTTTTAGTCTGTCTTTTCCCTCATGGTCTGTGATGTGGTTTGTTTCATTTGTGGTATAGAAACCCTAGTTCATTAGTGTGGAGTTCTCATTAAATAAAATATGAGATCAGTTCAGAAGTTACCAGTATTACTGGAAACATGAGACTTCTCACAATGTCTGCCTGTTTTTAGTGCTGATCAGAACCAGTAAGAGCTCTCTGTATCACAAAACATTTTTGTTTTTAAAGCTAATTTGAGATTGTATCAGTAGTATATTTGTTAATATTTTATTTCCTTTTTTAAGAGTTTGGTCTACAGTTGTTAGTTTTGTTAGATGTGGCAGCAAGTGCATGTTTGCGTAAATTGTTTCAACCCAGAGATTACAAAATTGTTTGTTCTTTTTCCCATTGGTGCAGCTTTTTATTGAAAACTGCAAATATCTCAATGTCTGCTGTTTTTTTCAGGAGTGCATCTTTCAGTGTTTTTCTCCAGGGAGAAGTCTATTTTAGCAAAATAGTTTATGTCAAAACATTTCAACTTTTTGCTTCTATTAATTCTGTCTTGTCTTCAGATTTATGTTACAGTGTTAATTGCAATATTTAATGCTGTTTCTGTATTCCCAGCTTTTAATTTTTGTATTCAGAAATAGGTCTTGAACTTTATTTGATGGGAAAGGCCAACATTTTGTATTTGCTTTCTAATTCGAAACAAAATCACACTTTGAAATGCTGGAATTTCTCACAGAACAGTAGTTCTTGGGTTTGAGCCATATCTGTTTAATACCACAGTGGGTGTCTAGCACTAAAGTACTCAGCGTTTACTTGTCCCTCGATATCACTGTTGATCAAATGACAGTCTGCAGTCAATATCATACTTTTTCTCTCATTCCTAATGCCCATTTTAAGTTTGCTTATGAATATTGGAAATTATAGTTTTATCCATTAGATATAGGGTGAATACCACTGGCCAAGCAAAGTAGCAATATTATTAACAATAATAATTCACCTGGTGTGCATGGTAATAAAACCTGTAGAAGGACAGAGTTCTTCAGGGAGACGCTATCATCTAGGTAATACTGTGGCACATCTCCAGGATCTTTACTTTTTTGCAGGAAAAATAAGTCAGAACTTCTTTTAATTTTTCTCTAAGAAAGTTCAACCTCATTATTGTGGCCAAAAGTGAAATGGCCCAACTATGGGTGTTGGTCTCTTCTCCCAAGTAACAAGCAACAGGACAGGAGGAAATGGCTTCTGGTTGCACCAGAGGAGGTTTAGATTGGATATCAGGAAAAGCTTCTTCACCGAAAGGGTTGTCAAGCATTGGACCAGGCTGCCCAGAAAAGTGGTTGAACCACCATCCTTGGAGGTATTTAGAAGACAAGTAGATGTGGTGCTTAGGGACATGGTTTAGTGGTGGAGTTGGCAGTGCTAGGTTAATGGTTGGACTCGATGATCTTCAAGGTCTTTTCTGACCTAACAATTCTATGGTTCTGTGGCTGCCCTCTTTAAAATTTAAAATGTTTTGAAGCTGAGATGGGCAGCAAGATGGTAGATGTAGTCTAGAGTTAGTGATTCGGGACTATGCAATGTGGAAGAGCCTGACTCAGCTTTATGACTGATCTGAATTTTGCTGTCAGTCATGTTCTGTTGCCATGGATTGCATCACCTAGACATTTCAAGGCTATAACACTGAGTTAAAAGAAAGTATGACTTAGAAAATCTGCCAGTAATAAATGTTAAAAAGGGTGGCTCAAAGGTCAGCAAAAATATCTACCAGAGTGAAACAAGCAAATTTTATTCCTTCCAGTGCATTCCTTTGCACAGTGCAGTAAGTAAACTGTACCTCTGCTACCTTAATGATAGCCCTTGTGAGCTGGTTAAAATAACTGTATTAATCCTGCTTATCATCACGTTAAATTTTTCTATATTCAGTGAAGAGTCTGGAAATTAGTTTTTCATCCAGTGTTCGAGTTGTCAGGATTCCTCTTGGACCCTTCTTTGCGACTCCCAGTATCACCGAGGAAGACATTTTACAAAAGCTGTAGGAAGTGAATACATTCAAGCAGAGTGGAGTGTGATCTGTGTAATCTCCATAGCAGAATTGCTGAACGACTAGCATGAGCATTGCAAGCATTAAAGCAGACATATGGAAACAGTGGCTTAGAGTGAAAAGCAGCAAACATAATGCCCTTATCTAAAAATGTCAGGGGAATGGTCTGAGTCCCCCCAAGCTTTCAGAAGGCAAGACTGAACAGCTTAACTGGAAAGAAGTGATAATTAAAGATACAGAGGTTAATGGAAAATAGGATAAATGTTGATGAGGTTTTGCCAAAGGTGGATGGTGTCAGATGATCTTGATTTGTTTTTGTAACTAATTCTATGGAAATTTTACAGGAAAATTTTTGGATTTCAATAATGTAGCTGGTAAAGTGTTAAGTAGCGTATTATCAACTGAAGTGGAATTTGGGAATCAGAAATGGAGCTGAGACTGGTTGGAAGTACCAGACTGAAGAGAAGGTAATAGAATCATAGAATTGTTAGGGTTGGAAGGGACCTTAAAGATCATCTAGTTCCAACCCCCCTGCCATGGGTAATGGTAGCATTCCTCAAAGAGCCCGGTTGTCTTTAATATTTCCATGAAGGACCTTTGATTCAGCTGTAGGAGACTGCTAATGGATTTTGCTGATAACACAAAGTAAGAGGCTATCATCATAACAGAGGAGAGCTGAGGGGTAACATACAGCAAGAACCGGATGCCTGCTGTATTCAGAAATAAGCTGGAATTCAGTGGTATAAAATGCAAGGCCATAATGGTGGGAGTGTGGGTAAAGTGGGTTTTCATCATCTGGGGAAGCCGAGCATGGCAGATGCTGGAGTGTCACCCATGGCTGGCTAAAGCTGAGCCCTCAGTGGAAAGCATCTGGGAAAAAGAGCCATATCCTCTTGATACGCACTGAGGCATTTCCAGCATGTGCGGAAAGGTGGGGATATTGCTGCCAAGGTGCAGGTAGGATATCTTTTTGGATATCCTGTGCAATTCTGATCATCCGTGTTCTGGGGAGTAGCTTAAAATTGGAACAGATGTAGAGAGGGACTACTAACTAGGATAATCAGGGAATGAATTGCTGAAGACATGGAGAGAGCTTGTCTTGTTTATCCTAGCACAATGAAGCCTGAGAGGCTATGCGATTACTGTCTATAAATATCACAGGGGAATAAATACCAGGGAGGCAAAAGAACAGTTCAGGCTAAAGGCCAGTGTTCTCACAAGAGCAACAGTTATATACTGACTAAATAAATCTAGGCTGGAAGTGAGAGAAGGGCTCCCTGCCATCAGAGCAGTCAAGTTTTCCAACAGTTTTTGGAAAAGTGGGAGTGAGAAAGCTGACTGCTTTTAAGCTGAGGTCTCTCAGCTTTTGAAAGAGGAACAGAGATCATTAGCTGGTTCCTCCCAGGATCCCTTCTACAGGAGGACGGCATGGCTGCTAACCCACCTTTTCACAGCCAGCTGTGCACGGCCTTGTCCATCCCACTTGCTTTGTTGCTGGAAATGGGAGGACAGGACCGGGTGGTGCAGCGTTCCTCTCCCTGCTGGGTTGCTTCTGGGAGCCCCAGGAGCAGTCTGGTCTCAAGGCATGTGAGAAGTCACCACCCAGAGATGGGGGAAGCAGCTGCCCTTGCAGTATTCGTTCATAGACCCACTGGTTATTGAGGAGTCAGAGAAGTCTCTGTTGGGAGAAAAATCCTCCTGATGTGGGACCACCTTGGCAGGAAGGTAGCCCGGTGAGTGTATCTCCCCCAGCTGTAGCCGGAACAAACATTTCTTACTGTGAAAGAGCAGTGGCTATTCTGTAATATCTCCTGGGTACTTTATTTGGCATAATTATAATTGGTATAATACAGGTTTTATCATATGAATGCTTTGGGCTTGTTAATACTGGGCGGTGAGGAAAGCAAGTGGAAGGAATGAGGAATAGCTCAGGGAAGGCTGCTCCTGGTAAATGATTCACAGCAATGCCCAGGATGCTATTTAGGAGGATATTGCCTCTGGGATCCAGCTGATTAACAAAGCTGGTTTAGCTGTGTGAGGCCAGAGCTAGAAGCTAGAAAATGTATAAAGGATAATAAGCAGCTTAGTCTCCTTCACTGCTGAGATGAAGCAGTTGTTGCACAGGAGATGGCAGGCGTGTGACGACCCTAGACCCCCGCAGCCTGCGCTCCAGGCGCTGGGCTGGGGTGCTGGGTGGCAAAACCCTGAGTGGCAATTACAGCAGTGTAATAAGGATCCTGGGTGCTGTGTATCTATTTCATACAGACCTTGTAAGGGAAATGCTAAAACTGTCCTGGCATGTAAAGGCTTGGTGGAGAGAGAGGGGGAGGAAGTTCAGTCCGGGCAAAAAGGCAGATGCTAATATTATCAAAAATAACAACAGCAGGAAGCAGAAGAGGTGATGCCTCAGATGGAGAGAGGTATAGCAGGGAGGAATTTTGGTGCTAAACTGAAATTTGCTGGAAAAATAGATCTCTGAGCATGATTGGTACTATTTGGGAAATTGGGTCAAACTTGATGACTAATTGAATTTGAGGGAAATATGTAGGAAAACATTTCACCTTGATATTTTCTAACTTAATGTTTTAGAAATATTGAAGTATTTTGACAGTTTCAAAATAACTTTATTTTAAAATGACACCTAGTTTAAAATTATTTAAATTTTAAAAGACCAAAAAGTAAGAACAGAATGTTTAATTGGCTATGTTGAACATTAACTAGACATTTAATTTTTTTAATTAACAAAAAAAAAGTATGTTCCTATATAATTTTGTCCCCCGCCATCTCATTTCCTGACTTGTTTTAATCACAACATCATTCAAATCAAAGCTGTAATTATGCCCAATTTCTATTACTTGGGTGTGCAGCCTAAAGCTCTTACTATACTCTCTGCTGCTTCTTGCTGTCCAGATAGCAGCCGTGATGAAAAATTACTCTTTCCCTGTACCTTTTATCAAGGGGAATTATTTTTGTCATAATTTTCCATTTGAACTCTCTTGGGTAGATTGTTTCCTTGTAGTATACACACTGATGTTTCACGAATGAATCAGATTTCCAGCTTCCACAGAGGTTTTTCTCTGTTTCACTGGCAGTGGAATAATTTCCAGTTCCTATTTCCATAGATAGTCCATGTTTACTGTAATTGATGTGAATTTCTTCGCATTTCTTGAACAGAATTGTGGCTGGAACTGGGACCAGGAGTCACTGTGTCAAGCAGGTAAACTATGCCACATGCAGATATCTGTGTAAATGGGTGTTCAGGCTTATCTCTCTTTGGGCCACAAAAGCTTGAAAGGAATGACGTCTGAAAAGCACTCAGATCTCTCTTTCCCATCTTTTTCATAGCTTAAAACTTGGACCACTGGTATGAAAATGGAAGATGTTACTCCCCCATGTAATCTCCAAACATAAAACTCATTAAAAGAGCAGTTGATGAGCTTGTCAAACTTAAGCTATTGGATCGCTGAAAAAAACCCAGGCTTTGAACACAGGCATCCTCATGGCAGGTAGTAGTTTTCCTGTTAATCCATGGACTATCACGTATTTGTCCATATTAGTGTAACTACGGTGTATTACAAGGCCTTCTTCAGTCATGATGTAAAAGCTAAATGCCTCACTTCGTGTGGTAGTCAGTCAAGCTTTTACCTTTGGCATTTTCCACTTCAGCTCAACAGTACATTGACCAAGAGAGTGGCCAAAATACCGGAGTTTCCTCATTAGCGAGGTCTTTTATACTATGGAGTCCACTGATTCCTTTGCTATCTGTCTGCATTCCTCGTGCTGTTAGTTATTGCTCTAGGTGCAATGTCTAAAAACACAGAATCGGGCAAAAAAATAGGATGTTGAACATTAATCACCTCCAGAACCATCATTTGCTGCTATTAAATATCCCATTGTGGTTTTTTTGTACAAGTTAGAGGTGTAGGTTCAATAAATTCAGCTGAAATGTTCTTTGAAGGGAGGGCAGGAAGGGCCCTTTTGAGCTCATATCTGCCTTCCCTGAAAAATGAAACCCGGAAAACCAAGAACAGCTCAATTGGAGAGTGAAGACATCTGGCCCCTGGTGACTCTGTGCAGAGTACAGTGCTATGATCAATTATGTTAAAATATTCACGGAATCATGGAATTTTTCAGAGTTGGAAGGGACCTCTAGAGATCATCTAGTCCAGCTCCCCTGCTAAAGGAGGATTGCCTGGAGCACATTACTCAGGACTGCATCCAGGCGGGTCTTGAAAGTCTCCAGAGAAGGGGACTCCACAACCTCCCTGGGCAGCCTGTTCCAGTGCTCTGTCACCCTCACCGTAAAGAAGTTTTTTCTCATATTTGATCGGAACTTCCTATGTTCAGCTTGTGCCCGTTACGCCTCATCCTGTTACTGGGAACCACTGAAAGGAGTCTGGCTCCATCCTCCTTAAACCCACCCTTTAGATACTTGTAAACGTTAATAAGGTCTCCCCTCAGCCTTCTCTTCTCCAGGCTAGAGTCCCAGCTCTCTCAGCCTTTAACTGAGGTTCAGCCTTGACTGAATTATAGATAAGCATTTCAAAATAATGGATTCAGGGCTGTTGGATGTTAATGTTGGTAGTTTTTGCAACATGACAGCCTATGGGCAGTGTAACATCCATTCAGGATCCAGGGAAAGGAATTCCAACCTGTGTGCCTTTGAGACTGTTAATAATAACCTGTCACCCAGCATTACCTAAATTTTCTGGTTCTAGTTGGTCTGGCCTTGGTAGTGCCAATTTTATGACCACACCGCTGCTGCCTAGAAAGGATCTGAGGGGTAAGGAAGTGCATCTAAGGAGTTCCTTCACAGCCTGTTCGTGCTGAGCTCATGTAAATCTCTGTGCTTCAGTTAATTTGTTCCTTGTTTGTGACAATTCAACAATTTGTGAAGTCCTGGTGTAAATCAAATCTCTTCAATGAACTGCAGCCATTTGGGAGAGAGGGAGAGCAAAAATGGCTGATTTGTTTCTGTTAATCCAGACCATTTCCATATGCTGCTTTTTGCTTTGTTCTTACGGGTCTCTTAGCACAACTGAGATAAATTTTAATCAGAGGTAAATTTTGATCAGGGGGCAGAAACAAATGGATGGCATGTGAAAGAAGAGGACCTTTTAAACTAGTTTTGCCATAGAAGAGAATTATGGTAGAATGATGTACTGTGGAATGGTACCTAAGGTTCTTCTTCTGCAGGGAAGCTTATTTACTGATGAGCAGTAAATCTTAAGCAGGAACAAAGTGAGAACATGGTGAACGCTCTGGAGTAGCACACCTTAATGCCATTATTTTTGGTGGCATCTACAATTTCAGTTGAAGCTAATGAGGATGCATAAGGATATTAACTTAGGGATGCTCTGAATACAGAGGAAGGTTGTGACGTGTCCATCACTGGAGCCCTGTAAGAACTGATTAAACTGAACATTTGCCAGGAGTGGTTTGTATAGTTGATCTTTGTGTAGTTGATCCTGCCCAGGATGGGCTGGATGAACTTGAATGACTTTTCAAGGTTCTTTCCAGTCCTGCTTTTATGATTCAGTGACACATGAGACATCCACTGCTCCCATGGGAGCGATGAATTCTCAGCATCCTTGAAAAGCCAAAGTCAGCATGTGCTGAATTATGGCTCCAGAATTAATCAGTGTACTTGCAAACGTGGGTAAAATTGGATGGAGGGGGTGAAAAGTTAAAGAGTGTAGGGATTCAGGCTCGTGTGAATACATCCTCCTGCAGAGGAGTGCTGTTTTTCTTGAACAGTAATGCCTATTTGCAAAAGGCTGCAGGAAAGCAGGGTTTGTGCGTTGCTGGAGAGGGAAGAAATGCCATATGTCACTTCTGCCCTGAGCAAGTAGACCTGCTTCAGTTCTCACTGGTGTTACTGGTAATGGGCGCTTAATGCTAGGCAGCATCACACTCTGTAAATGAGACCGTTTTCTCACTCTGGATTAGATTCTGACGGCTCCCTGCACTCCAGAAGAAAATCTGTTCTCTGCCTTTGGTGACCAAACTCTCATTAAACGGTGAACAGCGCTTTTTTTTGTGTGTGTGTGTTTACGAAGTTGCTTTTCCTCCTCCTCTCCCTTGAAAGCTCTGCAGAGAGGAATGGCTGTTTCGCCACAGGAGGTCCTGTCTTAGAGCGCTGCTGTCATTAGTCTTCTGTCACGTTGTCAGGCTTTGATGACTCAAACATTTAAAAAAAAAACCCCAACCACCTCTCTTTCTGAACTAAAATAGCCTAAGAGCAAATTTTTTAAACCAAATTTTAATGCAATTAGTTAGGTCATATTTTCTTTATGAAAGCTCGTAGTGGGACTCACAGTTTTTCTACTTGAACTGAAGCTAGTTGAATGTTTAAACAAAACTCAATAATTGGAGTCCACTTGAGATTTTTGATAGATTAAAAGAAAAAAAAGTCTTGAATATTCAATAGCTTTGAAAAGGGCTGTTTTGTGGTTTAGAGCAGTGTTTCTCAGCTGAGTTTAATGCATCAGAAAATGGTTCCTGAAAGAAATGAAAAACTTAAAAAGAAATCTGCACACATTGCTGTTTATATGAGCAAGCAAACAGAACAGCAAAAACAGAGGTAATAACTGTCAAAGCTGAACCTAGATTTTACTGGGTTGTAAATGAAAATCACTATTTCAATGCTATATGACAAAGTATGTGGCTCCTCAACAAAAAAAGGCTGGAAACGGTGATGTAGGGCATGCATGAGGTTAGCCATCCTGATATCCAAGCCATGCCTACATGATTAATACCTCTGACTGACCTAGTTGGGTGCCACCTAGAGATAAAAGCTGTGGTTTCAGAAGAAATATAGCCACATTAAATATCTCTGCATGACACTACATTGTCCAGCATAAATAGGTCCCTACTGCCCAGATCTCGTCCGCTCTCCCCCTTCTCATGCAGGCTTTTTGGTGCATCTGAGAGCCCCTGTGGGAGGCTGCTGGGCAGCATGGGTGGTGGGGTGGATCTGGCCGCTGGTGGCGAGGTGCAGCGGTGGTGGGCTGGGGCTGGACCACAGCCCTTCCCACGAGGTCCTTCCACATTGCATCCAGTCACATCGCTTTCATCTCCCTGCTCTCTCACCCTCCTGGGAGTGAGGGACAGCAGTGTGGTACCACCTGGTTCCCAGTCAGTGCAAATAAATGATACATTCTAATATCACTTCAGGACAGAAAATTTTTGACCAAGATTACTGATCTCAATCCATAGTCAAACCCAGGTAATGTGCCATTCCCCTCCTTCCCCACCATTGCTCAAGTCCCCCAGTTCTGTGGCTTTCCCATCCCTGCCCTGCTCATGCCGCTAGCCCTCCTCTCCTGCTGGGGATGTGGAAAAAGGAGTTGACTTCAGATGCTGGTTTGTGGGTAGTGCTGCACTGGCCTGGCAGGGTCAGATCTGGCCAGCCTCAACCCGGGTTGATGGCGCTGCAGCAGGAGTCCCAGGTGGTAGGGCAGAGGAGGAGACTCCACTCTTTCTCCCCACTCAGGTTTTGCTGACAAATACACCTTCTCTCCTCCCTGGCTCTAGGCTAAGGCAAGCAGCACCTGTGTGTGTGTGTCTCAATGTTACACAGTGCTCTTTGCAACCCCTAAGGGTTAGAAGTGATTCCTTGCAAGAACTGGGATTGTGGCTGCAAGGGCTGGACTGCGCAGCTGCGGGACGCGGCCGACTCAGTAAGTTTAAGCGCTGCAAGTATTCTGCATCTGTCAGCTTTTCCAGCTGTTAGCATGTTAAAGTAGTACTTTTCATTTTATATGCCCTTCAGAACATTTACTCATGGTGCTGAAACCTCATAACACATCTCTGAGGCCAGTAGGACTCCTGAGCAACTCATCCAGCTTTCACTGCATCATTTACAGCAGAGGCAGCTGAGGCACAGGAGGGCTGGAAGACTTGAGGTTGCCCTCAGGAGAGCTAGAGCTTGTCCTGCATGCAGTTTCAATAGTGATGTTGCTGTCATAATTACCAGCATGACACTGTTTTATTAGGAAAAATTATTACACCAGCGTAACAGAGCTGTGTCTGTAGTTACAGTATGACTACACCTCTGTAGTTAGTGGAGTAACAGCAGAGATTACTAACCTTGAGTATCTATAGGCGTGGCCTGTATGCACATGGCTGGGCTGTCTTCAGCCCTTGCAGGGTTGGGATCTGAACCATTGGTGCCAGAGCTCTAGTGAGACCTTAAGCATGGAGATCAACATCCTCCGTAGGAGAGCCAGGACCTGCATAACACAGAGGCAGTGGTGCTATCGGGGTTTGCACTCTTGAAATGCTTGAGTATCATGGAATGATTTGGGTTGGAAGGGACCTTAAAGATTATCCAGTTCCACCCCCCCGCCATAGGCAGGAACACCTCCCACTAGACCAGGCAGCTCAAAGTCCCATCTAACCTGGCCTTGAACACTTCCAGGGATGGGGCATCCACAACTACTCTGGGCAGCCTATTCCAGTGTCTCACCACCCTCACAGTAAAGAATTTCTTCCTAATATCTAATCTAAATTCCCCTCTTTCAGTTTAAAACCATTACTTCTTGTCTTATCGCAACACTCCCTCATAATGAGTCCCTCCCCAGCTTTCCTGTAGGCTCCCTTTAGGTACTGGAAGGCTGCTATAAGGTCTGCCCAGAGCCTTCTCTTCTCCAGGCTGAAGCCCAACTCTCTCAGCCTGTCCTCATAGAAGAGGTGCTCCAGCCCTCTGATCATCTTCGTGGCCCTCCTCTGGACCTGTTCCAGCAGGTGCATGTTCTTCTTATGTTGGGGACTCCAAAGCTGGATGCAGTACTCCAGGTGGGGGTCTCACAAGAGCAGAGCAAAGGGACACAGTCACCTCCCTTGACCTGCTGGCCGCACTTCTTTTAATGCAGCTCAGGATAAGCTTGGCTTTCTGGGCTGTGAGTGCACATTGCCCACTCATGTGCAGCTTTTCATCCATCAGTACACCCAAGTCCTTCTCCTCAGGGCTGCTCTCAATCCATTCTCTGCCCAACCTGTATTTGGGTTTGGGATTGCCGTGACCCAGGTGCAGGACCTTGCACTTGGCCTGGTTGAACTTCATGAGGTTTGCTCATGCCCACCTCTCAGGCTGGTCCAGGTCCCTCTGGATGGCATCCCTTCCCTCCAGCATGTCGACCGCACCATACAGCTTGGTGTCGTCGGGAAACTTGCTGAGGGTGCACTCAGTCCCAGTGTCCATGTTGCCAACAAAGACGTTAAACGGCACTGGGCCCAGTACTGACCCTTGAGGAACGCCACTTGCCACTGGTTTCCACTTGGACATTGAGCCCAAGTTCAATGCAACGCTTTGAGTGCGACCATTTAGCCAGTTCCTTATCCACCAAGTGGTCCATCCATCAAATCCATGCCTTTCCAATTTAGAGACCAGGATGTTGTG
>VWZL01005941.1:84800-135559 GCA_013396915.1 Stercorarius parasiticus | reverse complement strand
CATGCTGGGGGCCCTAAAGCTGAACCATGAGGTGGGGTCTCATGAGAGCAGAGTAGAGGGACAGAATCACTTCCTTTGACCTGCTGGCCACACTTCTTTTGATGCAGCCCAGGGTACAGTTGGCTTTCTGGGCTGCGAGCCCACATTTCTGTCTCATATTCATATGCACCAATACCGCCAAGTCCTTCTCCGCAGGGCTGCTCTCAATCCATTCTCTGCCCAACCTGTATTTGGGTTTGGGATTGCCGTGACCCAGGTGCAGGACCTTGCACTTGGCCTGGTTGAACTTCATGAGGTTTGCTCATGCCCACCTCTCAGGCTGGTCCAGGTCCCTCTGGATGGCATCCCTTCCCTCCAGCATGTCGACCGCACCATACAGCTTGGTGTCGTCGGGAAACTTGCTGAGGGTGCACTCAGTCCCAGTGTCCATGTTGCCAACAAAGACGTTAAACGGCACTGGGCCCAGTACTGACCCTTGAGGAACGCCACTTGCCACTGGTTTCCACTTGGACATTGAGCCCAAGTTCAATGCAACGCTTTGAGTGCGACCATTTAGCCAGTTCCTTATCCACCAAGTGGTCCATCCATCAAATCCATGCCTTTCCAATTTAGAGACCAGGATGTTGTGTGGGACACTTTGCATAAGTCCAGGTAAATGACATCTGTTGCTCTCCCCTTACCTACCAATGCTGTAGCACCATCGTAGAAGGCCACCATGTTTGTCAGGCATGACTTGCCCTTCGTAAAGCCATATTGGCTGTTACTCATGCGCAAGATCATTTCTTATCAATGTTGCAAGAATATCTACAAAGACCATAGTATATATTGGGTTTCTGTGAACACAGTCATGTAGGTGGCTGCCACACAGCATGATTTGTTCTTCTGACTAAAACCCTTAATGAGAACAATTACAAGTTTGAGGCATGCAGAGAGTGGAAATTACAAGGAAGGGTGAACAAGGTTTGTGCTGCTAGCACAAAGGCACCCTGAGGAATGTTAAAGCAGGCTTATTCTAATAATTATTGTGAGCATGTGAGATATTTGTACTGAAATGGAGGAACGTGGGGCTTCTTAGAGCCATTGATGTAATCTACTTTCAAGATGGCACTATGGGAGGAAGATGATCTGTATGGGTTCTTTCTACGAATTTTTATCATAAGCAGGGTTGCATAGCCTAGATCAAATCTTAAAGGTCAGTGGAATCTTTTGTTCAGGTATTGTTTTTTTACAGGATTGTATTCTTTCACTTTTCTGTGCAATAAGCTTTTTGTTGGATAATCTGATTCACTTTTTGACTTATTTTTAAATGCTTGCTAGTCTCATGAACAAAAGATTTCTGTGACTTTATCTAACAGTTCGCATATGAGCAAAGGGTCATGCAACTGTGTCCTCTGTGAAATATCAGTAAAATGTAAATAACCCATTTAACTATCAAGCCTAACTGGAGATGAAATGGCAGGGCAAACTGAGTTTAACTTAGAGCACGAATCGAAAGGAGGCATGACTATTAAAGGCTGGCTTAATAAGAGCACAGTAGGAAAAAGAAAACAGTGTTTCAGTCTATAAGGCTAAGTGTATAGACAGCAAACTCTATGGTGTGAAGACAGAATTACATCAGAACCAGCTTTGGAACAAATAAAGGACACCAAAAGAAGTTAATTACGCCTCAAGGGGGAGTAAAATACCAAGGGTATCAACTTATGCAGAAGGAAGGAAGAAAAAGTCTGTGCTTGTCTACAATAAATCAGTTCACCTTTAAATCTGAAACTCTTTGAGCTTGAGTAGGATGATATTAAAGGCAAAGGCAACGTACTGCCATCTTAGAAGTTCAGCCTTGTGTCTTTGCCTGGTGTTCGGCAGTCTCTCTTGCATGTGAAAGATGCAGTGGAGTTTTCAGCTTCTCTGAGCTGCCTTTTATCACCTTGGTGGTCCATGCTGTTCTGCTGAGATCTGTCCTGGTTCTGGTTGCTCGCAGATCTTTTCAAACAGTCCAGGCATTGCTGGATATTTAACACCTGACCTGTGCCTGTTACATTGCCACGGAGTGCAGCTTTTCAGGATTCCATAAACTTAAATCTAAAGATTCTGGCTGGGTTCTTATGTAGCAAAGTGCTTAAGCTCAGTTTTATGAGCTGGTGTGCATACATTCATGTGCTTCAGTCATATTGAATCAATGTGTTGCTGGGCTTAAATGTGTATCTTACTCTGGATTTAAGCACATTTTGCTGAAGCAAAACCTTGATGTTGTTCATTCTCTTGCAAAATCATAGAGGGGGCTAATTATAACGACTTGGGTTTTTACTGTACAAAATTGTTTTAAAAAATGACTGATGCTGGTGGCCACTGACAAGTACAATCTGTGACTGCTGATAGTTCTGTTTTCTTTAGATCTGTTTTCCTAAGGCTTTTGGGAGCAGATTTAGATTCAGCGTGTTCAGCTTGATTTAAATTACTGTCAGACCAAGATTTTACATGTACCTTGCCTCTGTGAAAAAAGCTGTACAACATGCTGGCTGAGGGGGAATCACAGATTTATAGATTTTAGAGCAAAGGGAGAACACAGTGTTCATCTAAACTGACTGCGGTCCTGCCCAGTCTGTAGGTTCTTTTATTTAACTCAGCAGCTTGAGGTTGACCGAGAGTGTATTTTTGGAATGACATCCAGGCTTGATTTAAAGACTCCAAGTGCTGCAGAGTTTGTTACAGTCATTGTGAGTTTGTTCCAACGGTCAATTACCCTTTCTCTGAAAAATACACTTTCTCTGAAAAATCTGTACCTTACTTTTTTGGAACTCTGTTCAGTTCTGTCTTCTCAAAACTGGATCTTGCTGCTTGACTTGCTCAGAAGGACTGAGCAATATGCCTTTATTTTCCCATAGATATTTCTGGTGATCATTAATTTATATTTTCATGGTGTTAGACACAAACCCAATTAGGCAGACATCTTTTACACCCCAGTATTCCCATGCTAAGGGTCCTACATAATAAAATATGCCATCTCAGAAAAGAGTCGTTATGACTGTGGTGCTCTTTGTTTCAGTTACTAACTGCTGGTTTATGATAAAAGATAATTCATGGCTAGGATATTAATACTGGGAAAGAAAGGGTATTTGGTATATGCTGTACTTATATTGCAGAAATCATGGTTGCTCCAGTGCCCCCCAAAATATTAGTTTCAGTATTAACTTAAATGTGTCAATTGTGGTCTGCAGACACCTTGAGTTCTCTGTTACTTCTTTTTCCATTAAGAAATCTGATGGAGTCATATGGCCAGATAATATCGAAAAGGTATCTGGTCCTTGCCCCTAGGCAAGATCAATGTGAGCCTGTATGATCTTCCTTTCATTCTTTTCTACTGAGAAGTTGAAATATAATCAACATATTCTTTCCACAGAGAATGAAAATTATAAAAAGAAGGGTTTTCAAAAAGCCTGAGCAGTAACCTGTGTCCTTTCTCACATGGTTCCCTTAGAGTCACTACTGGTAAATCCTGCCTTGATGCATTTGTCTTGCTGATTTATGAGTAATTATTGTTCCTGTTTTCTCCTTAGGGCTCTTCCTGCAATGATGCAGTGGGTCCGAACTCAGAAACCAGGAGAAAGTGGTGTGAATATTATCACTGCAGATTTTGTAGAACTTGGTGACTTTATCAGCACAGTCATAAAGCTCAACTATGACCTGGATGAAGGTGAAGATGACACTACTTGATAGTACTATAATATGTGTGTTGTTGCATTACTTAGAATTAAAAAAAAAAAGATTGCATTTTAACAGAATTATCTTGTAAAACACTAATCTTCCTATAACACACTAAGGTGTTTAGGGCTTTAGTGGGTGGGCGTAGGGGAAATGTTTTCATCAATTATGATCATTTTTTACATTTGTGTTTCATGTGAAGAGCAAAACCAAACATGTTTACAGTGTTTGATAAATGAAGGCCATTTACATGTTTTCCATAAGGTACCAAATGCGATTCATGTGTCTTCTATGGTTATGAACAGTGCCAAGAAATATGCTGCTTTCGGAGCAATGGGATGTATATTACCCTCTGCCTCCCCATGGCAGGATTCCTGACGGTGTGCACATTACACCGGGAGACCGAGGACAGTATATCTGGCCCAAAAATTTTAAGCGGCTACACTTCATCTCTTAGGTGGTTTAACTGAACGTATTTATCAGTGAGCTACAGGTTTAAATGCCTTTGTGAAGTAAATCCAAAGTCATGCCTTTAACACGCTCATCATCAGTGGACAGTAAACATGGTGTATTACATAGCTTGCACAGAGCACAGACTAAATACTGCTTGCTTTTCATTCTCAAAATGGGGATTTCCAATGTCTCTGCCCTAGGCCAAGTCAGCAGATATGTCATGCTGGCCTAACTCTGTACTAGGAGCTGCCAGTGCGTATTTTCCCTGGTTGTAGCAGGAACAAAGTTAGGCCAGCCTGGAGCAGCACTCCCTCACAGGATTCATTTCATGTAAGAGCCTGATCTGTCATCCACTGAATTTAATAGGGAAATTTCCTGTGTTTAGCATGGATTTGGCATAGGATCAGTAAATTGTGTGTACTGTAAGATGGACAGGATTTTTTCCTATCGTGGAAACCTGCTTTCTGCAGAACTAAAACTGCATTTAAAAAAAAATAGGTGCAGTCTAAGATTCTCTTTAAGGCAGCTACAAACACAACACTTTTCTGGTGATTACAAAAAAAATCAGTCCTGGTTTCATCAGTGAAAAATTGCTGTACCGAAGAGTGTAGTAGTTCAATTTCTAGCTAGTAACAATATAGTCGTTCAATTGTTTGTGGGATATGATACAGCGTAACACAAGGTTGGAAGTCTACCGAATGGCACTGTTCTAGCAGCAGAATCGCTGATCGTCCTGAAACATACGTAAAACTCAAATATATGGAAAATGTAGTGATTTATAAAATGAGAGCATTGCCACTGTATGACACCTAACTGGATACAATGCAATCAGTCATATCTCCTGGACCCATCAATGAACAGGCACAAAACTTCAGAGAGGAAAACATTTCATTTGTGCAAAAGATTAGATGCTATAATGAAAAATGGAAAATGCTCTTTGAAATATTGCAGAGCTTTATGGGATAAGACTAAGCTCAAGTTCCCATTGATGTTACTAAAACTTTTGTTTTGAGTGAGAAAAGAGAATGGCATCATACGATCCTTTGCTATTTTCTGTCAGATGATAAGAACTACCATCTACCATCAGAGTTTAGAAAAACAAAAACGGTCTTATCAAACAGGTGGGTTATGGGCAGATTATAGGGGGGTTGTTGTTGTTTGTAGTTTAGGAAGAAGTGGAATAAAATGAACACTTGCTGCTATTTTGTACTGAGAGGGTGCCTTGGAAAAAGTGTGCGTGTGTGTACTATAAAGAAACATTTAAGTGTATGTGTAGTATAATGAGACATTTAAATGTATGTATATGTCACAAAGACATCCATGCACACTTGCATAATGATATTTGGGTTTCTGGACAGGCATATTATAAATTTGGTTGAAAAAACCTGTTATGAAGTTATGATGCTTCCTTCAGTAGTGTTTGTTTCTGTATAGGTTAGGACTCTAAGATTCATCCCCAGTGAAATCTGGGATCTAAGCCAGTTAGGTTTTTTACAGTGTTAAAACTATACCTGAACTGCCTCAAAAATTTACCAAGAGTCACAGCCCATATTTGCATTGAACAAGGGGTAGGACTCTAGTGCTTTCACCCACAACTGAGCAAGGTAAGGGTGGGTTGATGCACTTCGTTTCCAGTTTCCACAGGCTCTCCAAGCAAAATTCATGTAACAGACACATAAAATGAAACATTAGCATATGGTTTTTCTGAACCCACCCTATGTGGGTGTCCCACATAGGAACATGTAGAAGTTTGCTAATTTATTGGTGATGTGGTATAAAATGCTTTTTTAATTTTTCTGTTTAGCTGGATTTGTTTCCTTCCAGACTCTTACTGTCATCCTTCAGCTGCTTACGTACAGTCAAAAGAGTTAACCTATCCTTTTAATATAGTAAAGTAATCTGAATCCTTGGGTGAAGCAAAAACTAGGTTTCTTTTTTTGGGTTCTGATCGAAATTCTGTTGAATCTGGGAGCATCAACAACACTTGAGGTCCTCCTGGGACCTCCCACTCAAACACACACGAGAGACACCAGGCTTTTTGCTTGCACAGAGGTGTACCTAAAGCAAATGTTCTGCTGTATTTAAGAAAAGTGTGTGTGTGTGCCTGTATATATGAATAAACATAGAGCTATCTTGAGCTTGTTAGCATTGTTATGAAATGTTTGCTTAGCATCAGTTTTATTCTAATTATTATTTGGGTGCTGGTAAATAAAAGCAAAGCAAAAAAAAAAAATCCTCTGATAAGAAGGATAATAGACAAATCATATAGTTTCTCCATTAATGGGGAAAAAAATCTTAGCAAAATGTTAAATTTTGGTCAGAAAAGTTCTGTTTTCATTTAGCTGTTGATCTTCTTTCTGTTGGAGAAGCACAGCACTTTATGTTAGGGACAGGTAAACAAACTTGCCTTAATTACTAAAACAAAAAAGTGTGTGTTGGGGATATTATCTACTTTTATCTACGCTTTTCTGGCGATTTCATCTGCGAGGCCCCAAAACTGTAAGTCCTGATAGGGATTCACTCCCTGTTGATACTGTTTGGGAGATCTCGCCAGAAAAGAATAAGCCAGAAGGGACTATGCAGCACAACTGGACCATTCAAGAGCCCGGTTTTACCACCCATATGCAGCTAAAACTCTCTTTGATTTCAACCCGAAATGTGCTTGCAGGGTTGGGTCAGATGAGTTGTTCTGACTCGATTCATTTGGGAGGTTTCTACACACGTATTATGAGGAATCTTACATGAGAAATTAGATGACTGTAATCAGCCCATCAGACGAAAAATACCTGTCTAGACTATTGATCTTCATAAGCATCTATTTACTGGAACTGTCATGTCATTCTCTGCCAAAACACTTTTTTTCTTCCTGTGCTCATTTCCCCCCTTTCTATGTTCATTGTGTACACATCAAGGGTTTTGTTTTCTGACTTTTTCATGTCATTACTTGATCCTTTCTTTTCAGTCATACTCAAAAAATTGTGACTGCACTGCACAACACCTGCCTGCAGTGTCTCGGCTGGTGTAAACCTGCCTGGCTACATTTTTTCGGTTTACACAAGCTGAGATGTCTTTATTCAGTACGGATCCAACCTGCAGCGATTTGGACCAAAGAGCAGCTGGTCCTGCGGTCTGATTCCTGCCTTGTGTGGAGAGGGGTAAGATCAGCATCAGACCCCAGGAGCCTAGTTTTAAAATCAGTGGGTTATTTATATATTCATTTACTTTTGGTTACATTAATGGTTTTGTAGGTCCTGCCATTTCAAGCCATTCTTTTAAACATACACGTGTGTGTGTATATATATGCACATACGTGCGTGAGAGGGAACGTACGATCCTGTATGGTGGGCTAAGTCTTTCTGTCATCTAGGCCATTTCTACTAACTTCAAAGTAGTTACTAAACGTTTACCCTGGGATGAGAGGGGAGCTGATAGTCAGTGTGTAGTAAGCATGTGCTGTGTTACAACGGAAATTTAAAGTTGTGGAGCTTAACTCCACAATATCAAAAAAGTGGGAGTGCCCTGAAAACACAGCTCCAGTGCTGTTCATCCTGAATATAGTATAGGGAGCGCTAGGTATTAGCAACTGAGTAAGATATTTGGTGATTTCAAGAGTTCAGTTAACACCATTTTAAACTTCTAAACGCCTTTTCAGTGAAGTAAAAGCTAATAGTGTATATGATGTGTTTGCCATATCTCAGTGGTAGCTTCTGTGTTACATACAGTCAATGTTGTTCTGAATTGTGTATGTTTACCCAATAATGAGGTTAAAATATGCTGTATAGTATGTGCAATGTATTGATTACAAGTATGTTGGAGTTCAGTGATCTATTTAGTTTTTACCGTGCTCCTGTTTTGTAGGTATGTGTGTGTATGGGAGTATGGATTGTCTACAATGTATGAGGAAATAATAATTAATCCTAAAGGAAAAGGGCAGTTATGTAACCTGCCTTAGTGCATTTGCATAATAATGTTTAAATCCCATAATTATCAGTTGTGATTTCAGACGTTACTGAGGATTGTCCATAAGGCTGACTCCTTCACTTTTCAGCACTAAGGAGTCAAACTTGGAGTTACTTGGAGCTCACTTACGTATTGGTAAATAAAGAATAGGATGTTTGCCTGATTGACTGCCTTGATTGTACAAGGTAGTACAGATGTGATTTCCAGTGTGATGCAGATCAAATCACTTCTGTGCACACACAGCTCATGCTGATGCCAGCTGGAATTGTAAGCATGCAATTGAATGGCCTAAAATTCATCTTCTGGGATACAGACGCAATAGCAGGGAGGTGATACCCGGCTTTGGGGAAGTGCCTGGATGCTATGCAATATTGCTCATGTCCCATGCTGGAACGTAGCTGTAAATTCACAGGAAGAGCTTTGAACTCTGCTTCAGTCTAGGTTAGACTGTAAAAATCCTTATGTAAAAATGATAAATGTCAGAGGCTGAGCAGCCTAGCCTGGCCTGCCCACATACAGCATTCTGCTTTCAGGAGCCATGGCAGCTTTAATTTAAAAGGCTACAGTAATTCCACAGTGGCTCACAGGACCTAGTGCTCCACTTAGAAATCTTTTCATTACCCACAGGTATGATGACCCTTCTGCCATTCCCATAGCCATCTCCAGCTGTTCTGTCTGAGATGCCTCTGCCTGATGACAAGGGTAATTCTGAAAGACATGCTGAAGACAGAGAGGGCCAGTTGGACAGGAGTAGGCAGAGTGTGCCTGCCCTACGGTACCTTTGGTGTGAGGTCAGCTTCAGTCAGACCCACCTGAACAGTGGCTGAGGGAAGGCAGATGTCTGATTTCAGACCTTCTTCTGTTATCTTTGTCTAGGTAAAATGCAGCATCCTCCCATTCTTCTCCTTTGCCTCTGCTCAGTGCTCCTTATCTCACCTTCTGCATACGCCCCCCTTTAACTGCCAGCTGTGAGCAGCACTGCTCAAAGTGAGTGTTACGGGTTTGTCATCCTCAGTAGACCATAGCAATCCACAGGTTCTTATAAGATGTTAAGTATGGGGCTAAAAGATGGCAGTGTCCCACATCTGATGTCCCGGGATGGTTTATCTCTACACTCCAAGTGCTGTACACATGTCCTCTTAGATAGGTCTCACCTTGGCTGATGAGAGTTCAGTTATAAACCTTCTCCCTCCAAATTAAAACCAGATTGCATTATATGCCAATGAGTATATGCTAAGATGGAGGTACACTTAGGCTTTTTCTTTTACTTCATTGAGATGACATGTCATCTGAGCCTCCCTCAGCTCTGGGTCCTACGAAAGTCAATTTGATCAGGAGAGATTCCTTGAGTAGCTGAAATCAGTTTTGCTGTGAAGCTGGGATCCTTAAAGCAGAATCCTGGGTTTATGTGTAATTATTATTATTGATAATAAAAATAATGTTGTTAAAAATACAATTCTAAAAAGTAAAAAAAGAAGGAATATCTGGGCTTGCCAGAACAGTTGTTAAGTTTTTGACTGCCTCAGTCATCAGTAGCTTTAGGATCATGTAAGTGATGATTAGGATGGCCACACTGCCTCCTGACACATTCAGGGTCTCTGTACAGAAGCCTTATTATTCCCAATGAGCATTAATGCATTTGAATGACTTTTCTCTGTTTTGGTGGGAAGGACGATTGTGTAACACTGATGACATGGAGCTCCCTGTGTGTTGTGCCCACAAAGGTTCACAGAGCTGCACCTTCTCTTTTTAGGATCTATTCAATGGTACTTTAATAGGTGTTGTGTAAAAAATGCCTACAGTTCTGTATAGCAAATGTGAATTTTTATGACAAGAATGTGTATTTAATGTAAAAAAAGAGTAATATAAAATCCAGTTTATTTGTATCCAGTGAAACGTCTAATAAAGCTCTGGTACCTGTATTCTTGTTTTATGGCTTCATTGCTGCATTCAAGACTTTACACGTAGGAGGCTTTTTAAACACAGTTTTCCGATATGGTGTGGAGTCAGATGTTAGACTCAGGCTGTGCTGTATTGTTAGGGGCGTATGTGGACCACCCCATGAGGGCATCACAGCAGGAGTACCATTTCCACCTGCTTACTGTGGGCCCCCTGAATACCACAGGACGCTGTGATGTATTTGTGCTGCCAGGGGCACAGCAGGCTCTCGGCTACCTCTTTCCTTCCAGGGCTCTCCAGCCCCAGTTTGCCTCTAGCACCAAAGCATGTCACCCAACTCTGTAGCCTGCACGAGCCCGTGCTGCTGGCTCCTGCCATTGGTGGTATCTTGTGAGAAGGAGGGAGATGGAAAGAAGGGACTACACCTCTGACGTGTTAGTCTGTCCTATTGCTTCCCTGTGCCCTCTCAGCATTGCTGTCTGCAGCTCGTGTGGGCACGGTGGGCAGTGCCCACCCCTGATGCCAGCCCAGCTTGCCTGCAGGTGCTGGTGGAGCAGGCTAGCCGCTGCCTCAAGTCTGGCTCCAGGATGTGCCAGCCAGCCGATGAGTTCCCTCCATCATCCCCCTGGGGCTGTGGGGTTTGGGGACATGCTTCTCGGAGGGGGAGACAGGCAAACTCTACCACCAAGGAGCATGGCCAACAAGGCTGGGCTTTGCAGCCTCCTGCAATGAAGTGTGGCATGTTAGAAACTAAAGCCTTTCTGCATGCAACAGCTGGGAGTTTAAGGCTCGTAGTACTTTTTATTCCTAGCGAGGCCAGAAGTGTTGTTTTCCAGGACAGACCTCTTTTGCTCACCTCTCCGACCCACTCACAGGCAGTCCCAGCCCAAGTGCTCTGCTCCTGCACGTTCCCTGCCATCTCCCTTGGCCCAGTTTGAAGTGAAGGAGCCAGGCATAGGCTGCCAGGGTTGCAGAAGCAGATGCCATGAAAGATGCGCAGTGCCAAAGAGGCCTCTCTGTCAGTGCCTCCCTGCTGAAACCCATGGATGAAATTTGCCTGCAGGTTAAAACATCTCCCCTCCTCCTCTTCCTGCCCCACAGGTACTGTCCTACCAGCGGAGAGTGTGGGTTGCTCAGTACACAGAATGAATTTTCCTCATTGCAAAAGCGGTTGTCTTTCCTCTCTTGTTTTTTCTTTTTTCTTCCTAAACTACTCCAATAGAAGAATCAGCAGGCCAACTTTATCCTGCTGTTGCAATAGCTGGTTTATTCCAAATATGGGTTGCCTCTGTCCTAACCGTTAATATAGTGCTCTGATGATATGTGAGAACGCCGCCAGTGGCAATGCTGATGCCTTTAAAAAATCATATGTAACACTAGGTGAGACAGTTATTTAGTAAATAGTTCTGATTCCAGAAAGTAAATGTGTATTGAGCCACTGGCTTTGAGAGGACGGAAGAAAAAAACAGAAAAGAAAAAGGTTTTACATATTTTTAATTTGATAGGAGAGTTCAATTAAAATGCAACTATTCTCTTGGAAGGTCAATTTTAAATAGATTTTATGGAAATAAGCAGTTTGTGGGCAGAGGCACAGTGTAAGTGATAAATGGGACTTCCACATTTTTGGCCCAGTTTCTTGCTCCTTAGTGCCCTAACTGCAGTTTCTGGCATTATTTTTTTTCTTTTTTTTTTTTCTCCCAGCAACTGTGAAACTTCTGAGGAAAAAATAATTGCATTGTAAATGTATTGATTGAAATCAAAGTAACGTAAATAACTGGTCTTAATTAGGTTTAAATCTTCAGGTACAAAACAGTGATTTAGATAACAAATTTTAGTCATGCTTTCCCTTTTTTCATCGTTAACTTTTTATTGTCTAAAGACCGGTTAATCTGTACAGATAAGCATTAAGACCTGGTTTAGCAACTGTGGAACAGCACGTTAGCCTTGGTATGTCTTTGCTAAACAGAAGGGTAAGCTATACACATGGGTAAACATGTATCTGTTTTAACATACATTCACGCAGATTGTTATTTCACCTTCTATTTTGTGAGGAAACAGCAAAAGGCATTTTTCAACGACCTGGTGATTCCCCAGCTTCTGTGTCCTGCCTGCCCCGTGCAGAGGGAGCCGGCAGACGAGGTGCTGCGGGTGAGAGCACTGACGTAGCCAGGGTTTAGCGCTTTCATCTTTTTCTAGTGCTGTACGTCTCAACCTGGCAGTCGTCTGACCGGACCCATCAAAGATCTTGAAGGTTTTTGAAGTTTAGTTTCTTGATAGCAAATCACCTTTTATTTCCCTACAGTGATGGGAAGATTTGCCCGTGTTCATTAAAACACTTGACCCAAAATCTGAGTGAACTCCTTTTCCCCTGTGTCATGCATCTGCTACCCTATAAAATTCACCTCTTCTCTTCCTCTAATTACAACATCAAAAAGTATAAAGCATGAGAAATTGTCAGAAATAAAGCATACTACACGTACTTTACATGCTGCAGTCTTGTAGCTCATACAGAGTCACCGAAAGCTCACAAAGTGGCCAATATATTTCAATAATCCCATTGGCATTGGATTGTTTCAAGAATAAGTGTCTGGTTTTATATTTTATCTGAAATGAAATATGCAATTAGCAAGGAATACAGGCAGTGAATTGCTGTAGCCTATTCTCCAGGCTATTGAGAAACGTGTGTTTGTCATCTGTCTACCTTTTGATCCTCTAATAGCTGTTAGCATCAACAACGAAACTGCAGCAATAAAATTCATTTGCTTTGGAGGTCAAAAAAGCAAATCACAGTAGGGATTGTGATGAAACAAATAGGAACAAGCCAGACCTCATCATTATGCACTGTATTCATCTAAGCATCATCTGCACCTGGAGTACTTTGTGCAGTTTGGTTACCCAGGCTTAAGGAGCATGTGACAGATCTGAAAAAGACTCGGAGAAGGGCAATAAGGATGAGCAAAGTTGCGGCTAACTTCCACCCGAGGAAAGACTAAGCCAGGACTCAGACTGGAGAACAGGCTGATAGGAGGAGGTACAACACATGGCTATGAAACCATGAGTGGCGTGGAAAGGGTGGACTGCAACTGGTGGCCCACAAGTGGGAGGACGCATCAGCTGCATCTTGCTGGAGGCATGTTCAGAGCAAACAAAAGGAAGTGTTTCTCACCTGCTGTGTAGTTACACTGCAGAGCTCCTTGCCATGGGATGCTGGGGTGGGTGTTGAATGTTTTCATCAGCCCAAAGGGAGTCTAGGCAAGTTCATGAAAAATAAATTTATTGAAAATAAATACACAGAGAATGGATTAATCTCAGGGAGTTCCTAAGCTGTGAACAGCTTGGGGCTGGGATGGTGCTTAGAAGCTGTTGTCTCACAACACAAAGAAAAATTATTACATTTGGCTGGTAAATAAAGCATAACCTTTCACAGAAATCAAAATCCAATAGCACTTGCCTAGTGATGAATAGAAAAAAAGTTAATTCATGTTATATGGATGTAAAGGTATACTGTGCTTGGATAGCTCACCCTCGAGAACCCCACTGATTTGTTATCGTAGAGTCACAGAATAATTCAGGTTCATCTATTTCCGTATTTAATCCATCCTAATACCCTTGGCTAGACAGGATTATCAGATGCTAAAAGCATTATCTTGGAGGAAAAGATCCTGGTATGCCTTCACTCATCTATTTGATGTACATATTTTCATAAGGCTGCCCAGCTGTTCAGCCAATCCGCATTTGTGTAGTACTATTTTTGTGGGCTAAAGATTTGGGCATGTAATTTCCAGCAGAGTAGAGAGCCAGGACTACTTAATTAGCTGTAGTCACAGCTTGTCACAGGGCCTGGTATCAAACCGCCCTGCATGCCTTGTCTCCATAGACCAATCTAACAAGCTATTGTGTCTTCATGCTCCGTGTTCAATGAAATAAAGACCACAATAGCCTTTTCCAGGTGAAAAGCAGGCTTCCACATTGAATGCTTTGGGATGATTAACTACGTAGTTATACAAATAGGTAATCATACCCACGATTCATGGACTTGCACAAAATAGCAGTGCTCCAATTAATCAAACCTTTTAGAGACGAGTTTGTCATCTGCTTGAATTACTGCATTACTAAAGCTCTAATGTGGTCAGATCAGGTGCTTTTTTGTAATACGAGGATTATAACTCTGTACATCTGCTTGCACAGACAATGTACTCTGCAAGAAAATCAGGTAATCTGTATTCTCCTTACTAGAACAGTTAAATGTGCAAGCTAAACTTGGCTGAACCTGTTTTGTATGTGTGCATAATCGTCCTGCCTGTAACGGGGAGGGGAGGGGGAACCTCTTTCAAAAAGCTGCTTGCAAAATCCGACAGCACCACCGTAAGCACCGACTACGTAGTCTGAACACTGGGATTTCAACTTTAGCAAAGTCAAAGTTGAAAGTGAGGGAACAGTTGAGGCAATTAGCTGCTTCCTCTCTGAAACACAGCCAGGCAAAGGTGGTGTGTCTCCAGGCTAGTGAAAGCTGATGGGGGCTGTTGTATCACACAATGACAGCTAGTGCGGGAAGTATGCTTGCTTTTTTAGTGAGGACTAAGGGTCCTTGCATTCACTGCAGAAGCGGAGCGTGGGCCACCCAGACGGACATTACGGAGTGCTTAAGGTACAAGAAATTTAGCCTTTGAGTTTTATTGGCAATAATTTATTAAGAGCTGGTGCCCTGGCCTACCCTACCACTCTGTAGAGCAGAGCACATCAGGTAGGATCTCAGCTTTCTAAGGGTTCAACTAACGGGTTCTGGTTTTATAAAATGTGGCTGCAGTTTAGCCTGATGATGACAAATTGGCAATTTAAAACCAGAAAAAGAGGAGCTGAAACCAAATGCAGCCCCACCCTTCCTGGAGCCACGTAAAGCTGTTTGCTGGTGGAGGGAGCTTGGCTGCTGCTGCTCTTGAATGTGTCATCTTCCCTGTCCCATCTTTCTTCTTTATAAAGCCTGAGTGCTAAATTAGAGCTTGCTAAAAGGACTTGACAATGAAAAATGTAAATCAACAATTTATGATGAAGCTGCTTTTCAACTTTCAGGGCTGCTCTTTCTGTACATTGAAAGTGTCAGTTGTGCAAAGGCTGCAGTTAACAAATATGTGTAAAGTGTGTTAATTTGCCTGTAATCATAACGTTTAACACAGTAGAGCTCTGAGCTTTTCCCCTGATGTTCTCTTTGTGCAGCTAAGATTAGATTGTGGATGAAAAGACCAAGTAACTCATGTGAGAACTTGTATATACGTTACTAAATTCAGGAAAAGCTCTTGACCTTCTAGAAGAATTAAATAAATAGCTTGGAGAATTATGCTGACAATTTTGTAGTAACTTTTAGTCCCATAGCATTGTGCAGAAGAATAGAGAATTGGAGTGGAATGTTTCACTTTTCACATAAAGCCAGCTGCTTGACCTGCTCCTGCTGCAAGGAGCTCTTTTTTATTCTTTCTTGAGCATCGTGGACAAAGTCTGGACAAAGACCTGATACCATTAACCAGTGGTGTTTAATACCAATGTTCTGCAGCTTCTGTTCCAGCCTTTGCTGCATCGGTTGGATCAGGTGAGTGGAAAGAAGTGGTTTAGCGGAACCTTCGTGGGAGCAGAATATGACTGGTAACTTTTGGTCTTGTCTTGTGGGACCCAGTGCATGCTCAGAAACAGTTTGTTGATAAATATAAATGGGATTTACTTACAGGTTTGCACAAGTTCTCTTACTTCAAAGCAGGTGGTAAATATTGTAGCATTAATGATCTGAGTGCGATGTTGATGCATTGAGAATTTATGATACTGAGTTGCAGGAACTTTGTCAATTTTTTTGAAAGGCCATGTAAAGGAGCTGAGCCAGAGTGTTTACAAAGATTTGTCAGTAAATCTATAGATTTGTATCCTCTAAGAAAAAAGGAACAGTGATTCTGCTCTGTAAACATCATACGTGCATATGTGTGAGCACTTGCCTATGAGTATGCACTTAAAGGGGAGAAGTGACCTCCTCAAAAGAGAAATTGTCTTGTTTTTATATTTTACAAGCTTGCCTATGGGTTTGGGCTTGCTTATTTTCCCCTTTGAAGTTTATTTCCTGAAACACAGTTTTTCAGCACAAAATTGCTAATCTCTATCATGCTCGCCAAGTATTTTGGTGGTGCAGGAGCCCTGGGGTCCAGACCCAGCCAGCTCCCCAGGAACAGGTCCATCTGACACCTGGTCAGCAGCTCTTCCATTTTCTTCTCCTGCAGCTCTTTTATGTTGCTTAAAGCACTTAAATACCAACAGATATGTGGAAATACAATATCTTGATTCAAGCCCATACTCCCCTAATAATTGGACAGGGTGAAGGGAACAGAATGGTTTGAGGATGTTTCTGTCGCTATTTTTGTGATTATAAAGGGGATGGGTACCTTTAGAGGGTAAAGGAGGAGACAAAACATTTTTGTCTCCTGTTGTTTCTCGTGCATCTTGTCTCTAATTGGTATACAAAACCTGTGCGGTGGGTGGTTCAGAGCACATTGACCTTGCAAGCAGAAAGCTCTTTTCCTTTATGAGTGAAAACCAGTGTTGGTTCTCCCTATCTGTGTTATATGTATTTGCACATGTGCAGCTGTTTAGGGGTCAAGTGCCTTCTTTTAACATGGGATTGCCTTGTGCTTGCCTCTTACAGCATTTCTGGTCTGAGGATGTGCCCAGATTTTGCTGTTTTGCCTGCTCTCAGTTTATTTGCTCCACAGAGCTTGCCTGACATTTGTGCCTCTGCAAAATGAGGGTAAGATATTGGTGCTCTAATTCGCCAGCGCTTCATATTCACTTGAAAAAACGTAAAGCCTTGGAAACGGGAGCTTCTCTGTGGATTTTGCAGGCAGCCGGGGATGGGATGCTTGGGGCCCGGCGTGTGCCCAGCTGCCCACGGGGGAGCAGCAACAGCCTTCCCATCGCTGGGGAAGGCAACCTCCACTACATTGTGTTGCAAAGGATTCCCTTTTGAACTAGAAGATGACTGCCAGTTTCTATACTTTCAAGCTGTTCTTAAACAACACTTTGTCTCTCTGACTGGATCTAAGCCATGTCACTTGGGATCCCATTAATTGCGTTTTTAGGATAGGTGGAAATGGCTCTTCCATTTCTTTGCTAGATCTCAAAAGTTTGCCTTCAAACGTGCAGCTGGGTCTCCTTTATAGGTAACACCACCCTGACAATTTGCAGGCATGTCAGGATATAAGCGTGGCTCCATAACACATCCAGGTGCATCTATGTTGCAGCTGTGTGTCCAGACGGCAGACAGAATACTTTTTTCACCACAACTCTTGGGTCTGGCCCTCCAGCCAGTTTTCTGCCTAGCAAAGACTATGCCCATCCAAGCCATGAGCAGCCAGTTTCTCCAGGAGAATGCTGTGGAAAACGATGTCAAAGGCCTTACTATAGTCCAGGTAAACACCAGCCACAGCCTTTCCCTCATCCTCTAACTGGGTCACCTTGTCGTAGAAGGAGATCAGGTTAGTCAAGCAGGATCTGCCTTTCATAAACCCCTGATGAGTGGGCCTGATCACCTGGTTGTCCTGCATGTGACACATGATGGCACTCAAGATGATCTGCTCCATAACCTTTCCTGGCACTGAGGTCAGGCTGACAGACCTGTAGTTCCCTGGATCCTCCTTGCAGCCCTTCTTCTAGATGGGCATCACATATTCCAACCTCCAGTCCACTGGGACCTCCCCGGTTAGCCAGGACTGCTGATAAATGATGGAAAGTGGCTTGGTGAGCACTTCCACAGCTTCCTCAGTACCCCTGGGTGGATCCCACCCGGCCCCATAGGCTTGTGTGTGTCTCAGTGGTGCAGCAGGTGGCTAACCATTTCCCCTTGGATTATGGGGGCTTCGTTCTGCTCCTCGTCCTTGTCTTCCAGCTCAGTGGACTCGCTACCCCAAGAACAACTAGTCTTTCTATTAAAAACTGGGGCAAAGAAGGCATTAAGTACCTCAGCCTTTTCCTCAGCCTTTGTCATTACGTTTCTTCCCTCATGCAATAAAGGATGGAGATTCTCCTTATCCCTCCTTTTGTTGTTAATGTATTTATAGAAACATTTTTATTGTCTTTTACAGCAGTAGCCAGATTATGTTCTAGTTCAGCTTTGCCCCTTCTAATTTTTTCCCTGCATAACCTGAAAACATCCTTGTAGTCCTCCTGCCCCTTATTCCAAAGGCCATAAACTCTCTTTTTTCCCCCTGAGTTTCAGCCAAAGTTCTCTGTTCAGCCAGGCTGGTCTTATTCCCCACTGGCTCATCTTCTGACACAGAGGGACAAGCTGCTCCTATGCCTTTCAGATTTCTTTCTTGAAAAATGTCCAGCTTTCTTGGATTTCTTTGCTCTTCAGGACTGCCTCCCAAGGGACTCTGTCAACCAGACCCTTAAACAGGCCAAAGTTTGCCCTCCAGAAGTCCAGGGTAGCAGTTCTGCTCACGCCCCTCCTTACTTCTATGAGAAATGACATAATTTCACGATTACTGGGCCCAAGACGGCCTTCAACCATCACATCGCCCACAAACGAGTCCTGTGGGACACCTTCCCTAGTTGACTCACTCACCAGCTGTGTCAGGAAGTTATCTATCTTCACACACTCCGGGAACCTCCCAGACTGTTTCCTCTCTGCAGTTTTTATTTCCAGTAGGCGACTGGTGAGTTGAAATCCCCAACAAGAACAAGGGCTAGTGATATGAGACTTCTCCCAGCTGCATTCTTTGCCTCTTCATCCTGGTTGGGTGTTCTATAACAGAATCCCACCATGACTGCTGCCTTGTTGGCCTTACCCCTGATTCTTACCTGTAAACACTCAACCCTTTCATTACCATCATCAAGCTCTAGATGGTCAAAACTCTCCCTAACATACAGGGCTTATCTCTAGCGAGCCTGGTTTTATCCCTTTCCCCCTTCAAATGTAGTTTAAAGCTCTTTAAAGAGCTTTAGAATCACCAGGTGTTCAAAATGCTGCCACTCAGGCTGACGTGCAAGTCCCATGCAAAGAATGTTGTACCGGTATTGGGGGGGTTTACAGGAATTTTGCAGTGGCTAATTATGAACTAAGGTTTTCCCAGGTACCTCTACTGGTACTAGCATACACTTTTTTTTGGTAGGGCGGGGGAGAAAAAAATATCCATTTTCAGGACAATGTCGCCCCCTTCCCTGCCCCCTCTCTGCCTGAAAACATGCTCACGAAACCAAAATACACTGAAGTTTGATAGGATTTAGAGGATCTGGGTTGCATCAGTCTGTGATAATTCCTTTCACAGTGTTGCTCAAGGACAAAATCAGGAGAAAATGGGCTGTTGGAAAACAAACAATGAATGTGCAATGTGGGCAGCTGTGAGGCTGCGGGGACTATTTACCTTAGTGCCAGCAGCCAAACATTCAAATGTGTTTGTGCGGTACTTTGAACAATTCGAGACTTAAATCGAGATGAGTGCTTTACAGTGGCTTAGCAACCTATAAAATCCTACATTAAGGAGCCAAACACATGTAACGCAGGATGTGCTCATTTTGTCCTGAAGTCTGTAACTGTTGCTCTGCAAGAGCTCAGTATATTATTTCCAGTGCCAGACACTGTTAAGGCTGGCACGACTGGCTTTGTCAGCCTCTGCTGCTTCATTCAGCAATGCTGTGATGTAAAAGTTATGTTGCCATGAATTATGAAACACAGTAATTCTTACTGCAACGCTGATCCATACAGTCTCAGCATATGTTAGCCCTGAGTTTAGCACTGAATACTAAGGCATTAAATGGCAGCGTTTGCTTCCTCTTGCGTGGGGTGATGGTGCGGCTGCAAATCACTCACCTGAATGCAGATAACAAGGTTCTGCTGTGACTTAATTAATACAGATCCAGTTTTCGTGGTTATCCCTAAGGACTTTGAAAAGATCAGTTATTGCTCATGTTTGTAAATTCTCAAGTGAATAGTGCAATTAGGCTTCAAGTGATATTTAAAAAATTAAATCAATATTTTAGAAGCACCTCTTCAGCATTCTTGCTTTCTGTTAGGCAGAAAATAGTAAGCCTGGCTATAATAAACACACATGCATGCACATATACATGAGGCAATATTTATATTAAATAAGTCATGATTTCTTTTGGGAGAGCATTCCGCACAAGCTCCCTGTTGTACAGAACTGTTCTCTTGCTTCACCTGTAGCTGAATGTGTCCTACAAATCTACCCTGGATAATTTCGGTACTATTTTGCTTTATTTAATTTAGTAACCCTAGAAACTGCCTCTGGATCACACCATCTTTCATTTTAGTCAGATTGTGAGGATTCTAGAAGGGGAAGTCTTTATTCACAGCTGCTATGAGATATCAGCTGGATCATGTCTAATTAGGTAGCACACACTCCGGGTAATTAATTTTTTTTTTATGGCAATGGATGCTTCTTTTCCGCAACTGCTCTAATTCTTCCACAAGCCTTTTATGATCATCAAAACAATAAAACCAAATTCTTGTCAGTGAAACTGAATCTCACCTCAGTCATTCATAAGAAAAATGAAGCTGAGTTAATGTGGTGGTACCAAACCCCTGATTTTTTTATTTCGGTATCTTGTTCAAAAATAATTAAAATTCCTTCACGGGCTTGGTCGTGGTCCTCTTTGCTATTACCTTCTTCTCCAAACTTCCAGCTACTCACTGTACTAATCCCTCCTCTGCTGACTGGCCTTCTGTTACACTCATTGAGTTTCTCTGACATTTCATCTAAGAGAAGCTTCTCACCTGACTTGCTTTTTTTTTTTTAAATTAAAAAAAGGTCCAGCCACTATGATCAGAAAATATCAAAAGAATTTCAAAATTAAGAGTCCTTTACTGTTCTTTCGAATGCTCTGCTTATGACCTTGCTTTTAAGTTTGACCTTTTCTAATTTTTGTCTGAAGGAATAGCCTGTTTATACCCAGAGATGGAGCTAACTGTGGCTGAAGCACTGTAATTGCACCATGCTGTTTCTATGCAGCTTAAAAAATTCAGGTCACTGGCCATTTTCTCACTTCTACAGAACAGAATTAGCAGTACAGTGTCAGCTGGACATTAATGACTTAAATTGCCTTTAATGAAATGAAAGATATTTTGAATGACCTTGGCTGGGGTGAATAGGATCAAAAAGAAGGCAAATCTCTGATATATGTTGCTTAATTTGTTTCTACAGGTTCCCTTGGTGCAGTGGTACAGTCAGCTTTCTTCACAAGGCCCACCATCATTAGCAGTGCTAAAAAAACTCATTATTAATATCTTTACAGGGCAAAGGTGCTGTTAAGCAAGTGTTCGTGTACAGTGGGTCTGGCGATTGCAATATGCTGATGCTGCACTAAGTGTTCGACTTGTTGCAGGTTCTTTCTCCCAGACTGACTTCAAATGTTGAAATGTGAAATTGTATAGCCAAAACCGTGATGTTGGAATATCCCTTTCAGAGTCACCAGAAGGCCTACATGCCCCTCCAGTTGGCTGTGAAGCAGCTTGTGAAGCCTCAGCGGAGAGGGATATGATGGCAGTCTGGAGCAGCCGGTGGAGGAGAAACCATAACCAGGGCAACCTAGAGTGCTGCCAAGGCTTGGGGCAGATGGGGTGGGTGAGTGGATGGAGGGATGGATGGATGGATGGAGAGGATGGGACCAGTGGACGACAGTGGCAGCAGATCATTGCTGCACCATAAACTGGGCAAGCAAAGATGAGTGTCACAGCTCGGGTGATTTTGCACCAGGAACATATACAGAAGCTGGGAGCCAGGACTGTTCATGCCAAGCACTGAGAATTGAAGGATTTAGTGGAGTAAGTGTGAGTGGGAAAGTAAGCCTCAAAATGCCTGCAGGTAGCAATGTTGGTGCTCCAGAGGCCCAAGTGTGGTGCATTAGTCGTGAGACCTCCTTCCTGTGGAGTTAAGTTCCAGAGGGCAGTGTGGGCTTGCACCTTCACCAGCTTCCTCCAGCAGCAGCTGCTGTGCATCCTGCGTCCTCGTGGCTCCCAAGCACAGAACAAAACCCTTTCTGGTGCGTTCCTCCCTTCAGTGCAGCGCTGCCTGCTCTCTTTCTCCAGTGTGAGTTCCTGCAGCTCCAGGCTGCGCTTGGCTGTGATGACATGTGTGATGAGAAGCAGAGCTGCTTGTCAGCGATGTCTTTATCCAAGAAAATTAACGACTTGAAGATCGTATAGTGGATTTAGAGGTGAAAAAAAGTCTTTTTTTTTTAAACAGGTGAATAAATCCCTGAGTTTAAAAATAGATGAGGAAAAGGGCAAGAAAAGTAAGTGACTTGGCATAATCCATAGAAAAGAAGGCATGGGACTGGGTGTTGTAATTTCTAGTTCTTAACCTTGTGTTTGGTTGTCTGGACTACGCTACCCTCTGCTGCCTTATCTTGAATTTCATTAATTTAATTACTTCAATGGGAACACGAGCAAGACCTTAGGCTGGGATTCTCACAGACAGTTGAGGGAGTCAGAGACTCACTGCTGGTGCCCAGAGTGATTTTGTTGTTTTTAAAACCTATTGGAAAGCTGAGATCTCGGTTACTTGTAAATGGTGTCTTAGAGAATTTGAAGTTCTTTTATTCGCCTCCTGCTTGCAAAGCAGGAGGTCAGAAGAATTATATGGACCCTGGAAGAGTTGTCAGTGGGTAGTTGTATTTGTTGACTGTTGCACATAGCCGTTAGGTTCCTTGACATTTAAGTATGCACATATACTTTCTACAATTCCCCCCCAAAAATGTAAAACTAAGACTTGTGTGACAGGTAGACTTAGAACAAAATCACAGTATGAGCTACTGGATCCACTTCTTGAATGCCTCAAAATGTGTTAATACACGTAAGGCTGAAGATCATAAAAATGAGTCACTGAGGACCTACTGACACCCTGGGCAGGGGAAGGGACAGCCTGTGACTGCATGGACATCCACAGTGGGGAGCAGGGAAGGAGCTGATTTTCCCTCTTCATAAGTCTAGCTGTGTGGGTTTCCACCCATGTCTACTACAGAGCACTTAGCAGCATGACTAGATCACTTACGCATAATGGAGATTCCCCCTTTATTTTCCTGGATATGCAAGGATTTATAGTGCAGCTCAGGAGATTAAGGCTGCCAGGTGTGGCCAAGCTGGGAGTTGGGTCAGCCTGAGGGTCTCACCACACGCTCTGAAGGAGCTCAGTGGGAAGGGTGAGAGTCTAGCAGGGTGACTGCCTGGGCCAGATGACATAGCATATAATTTTTCTCTCATCTTTGTACAGGTGTTCAAGGAGTCGTGCACACACAGTTATCCTTGGATACAAAGTCAGGCACATTAAATTTGCACAGCCAGCTGCGTTCTGCATGCAGGTCACACACAGGTAAAGGCACACGCTACAGGTTTGGCAGTGCAGCTCTCCTTCAGACACGCAAATGTCAGCATAAGGCAGGAGAATTAGAGACCCACAGCTGAAAACCTAGCCATTAGCATGCAAAGGAGTTTCAGTATCATCAGAGTCCCCTGTGCTTTGTCTTACCATAAATGGATCATGAATAAAACGTTCTGAGTCATGGAGAAGAGCGCAGCTCCCATAATTGCAGGTGAGTGATGTAAAGATGGCATGACAACACCACCAACTCCATCCCACTGTAGGACACTGGGAGTGACAGAGAAACAGTCATCTCAGCTCTGTCAGCAGAGCCACCTAGGGAGCCTGCCTGCCTGCCTGCCGTGGAGGCACATGTGCACCTGCAAAAGCATCATCAGATAAATCTACAACCACAGCCCCTGGCTCTGCTGCCGGGATGCTGGACCAGGAGTTTACGTCCATCCCAAGGTTAGGGCGGAGAGCTGAGATCGTGCTTTTCTAATGCAACTCCTTCATTGACTTGTGGATTTCATCAGTAAATTCTGTCCGGCATTGAACAGAACTGCCTCACATGTAAATGCATACATGTAGATGTTTATTCATGTTTGCAGAATTGTAACTAAAAAGGGGACAGAGCTGCATTTGAGGCAAAATTCCTTTCAGGATTTGTGGAAAGCTGTGGTAATTTATAACTCTCATCGTGCCCACAGCAAAGATCTTACCATCCAGCAGGAACTGTGTTGTAACCTGCTGTCTCTAAAGCCTTTCTATAGGGGTAGGGACACTAATTGGCATAAGATAGAGGTGATGTTTAGTCCCAGGGAAAGGAAAGCATAGCACCATTTCCAGATTTGCCCTTTTTCTGGGGGTTTGCATAGGGTTTCCTATGTGAAGAAGGACCTGCTGCTTGCTCCTCTACTTCTGTTGTGGGTGACCTGTAAAACAAGCACACAAATATGCCTGAACACATCTGTCATTCCAGCTGCAGCTCTGCAAAGAAAGATCTAACCATATACTTGAACAAGTCACTTTCTAAACCCATCGTGATTGGTTGTGTGTCATGTTTCTTGGAAGCGGCCTGTTTCAGGTCACAGAGTGTAATTAAAGGCAATTAATGCAATTACTCACAATTGTGCTACTGATAATGCTCCAGATGCCATTACAGCACTATGCTTCCTGCTGCTGGCCCTCGCAGGCTGCGCCTTTATGTTCTCCTAGTGTTGTCATTGTGGTTAAACCAGGGGGCTGGAAATGGGAGAAAAGTACAATTTATTGTTCCTAACTCCCCTTGCTGAAAATCTCTTTTCTGTTCACTGCCTGATGAAGAATAAGGAGAGAAGGGTGAAGACTGCCATGGAAAATGATCATAGCTGAAATGTTATAAAGCACTTATATACAAAAAATATATTTTACAGTAATCTGTTCTACAACTAAACATATAGTAAATGTGTCGATTTCCACTAATGAGTTTTGTAATTATGGAGTAACTATTCAAAGGAACTCTAACTTTAGGCAGTAAAATCTGAAAGACTTGAATTAGCTGTGAACTTCAAACTTTTCCTTTGGCATCCAGCCCTGTCTTTCCCTTTTGTCTTAGCTGCTGCCAAGTAATTTACAGTTCAAGAAAGGCTAATGGAGCTATAAACAAAGCACAGATGCCTCTCACATTTCCTTGATTGAGTATGAAAATAGCCACTGCTTCCAGAGGAGGGCACATGCGTAGTTACGGAAGTGTCTCAGGTCTCCTGTTTATCTGCAGAACAGATACAGCTTAAATCATCTTTTGTCTTCAGTGGGGCTGGCTTAAGGGTCAGAAACCTACCTGACTTCACTCTCTGTCCTCTGGGTTTATTTTTGTGAAGTGAGCATTGGGATGTGAGCACTGGGATGATCATTAAACTCATTAGGTCTCTAAGGAAGGATTGACTAGTGTAAACGCAGTTTTAAAAGCTGTCTTAGATAGTGGGGTATCTTCAGATCGCCTCGTGAGCCTATCAATCACTACATGCACATTAAAGTTCAACATTTCCCACTCACACTAGCATGAAACAAAAAATATCTCAGCTGAGCTGAATGGTGTTGAAACTATTTTATAGCAATGCAGTCGTGACCGAGTTCATTAACACCAGGTCAGGGCTGCCTCACGTTCTCCTATGCCTTTCCCAAAATACAGGTTCATCAGTGCTGGAGCCTGGGCAAACAGCACTGTCCTGCTGCGGCTGATGTCTCTGAGCAGTGTCTGCCTCCAGGGCCAGTTCCTGCTGCTCCTGATGCTGCTGGGACTGGGGCACAGGGTGGCCTGGGCAAGCCAAAGGCTTTGGCCGGGAGGGCTGAGCCCATCTCGCAGCTTCCCACAAGGATGGTTGCAGTCAAGGAGAGTTCATGTCCTTGGAAAGACGCAGTAGGATTCATCCAGTGCTTTCTTTGGAGAAGGCTGACTGCTAGCAGATCCTGGTAGCTGATGCTCAGCTTCACTGAAAGCAGGTGTGTTAGATATTTCAGGACATGAGCCCAAATAAGCAGCGGTAAGCTTGCCTGCATGTACACCTTGCAATTTTCTCCCTGGTTTGCTGAAGCTGGGTTTGCTGGCTGTGGGACCTTGCAGGGCAAGCAGTCCTGTCAGATACAGCAGGGCTCTACAAAGCTGGGGCTGATCTTCAGCTCTTTAGTAGTCAGCATTGCCCTGCAGTGAAGAGGCAGAGTCTGGGTTATGTATGCACCAGCAAGAGGAAAAGCTTTCCCGACTGACAGTTTTCGTGAGCACTGATGGTGAGCATTTGCATCTCAGCTGACAAGAGCCATGGTTTGATTATTAGGTCTGCACAGAAATATCACAAGTCAAAGCACGGCAGAGTTGCAGCAGAGACCTTAGGACCCCTCACAGCTCGGTTCACACACCTCTGCCCCCACCAAACTTCAGCTGTTCCACTGAGTGTGTGGCTTGCAGGGCATTTTGGAGACCCAACCTTTAGATGGGTGCTATGACTATAAAGAAACAGAGTCCCTAAGATGTGATATTTAGGATAGTTATTCTGATACTAAAGGATAAGCAGCTTCTTCCTGCATAGAGCATTATTTCTGTATTGCATCGTAAAGCCCATGCAATACCCAGCAACCCTCAGAACTTTCACCCTCTGTATGGTTTCTCCCATCCAGCTTTGCAGAGCTTATCAAGTGTAACTCAGGTATGCGCCTGCTGTTCTCAGTTCAATTTCATCTCAGCTGCCGCACTGGTGCTCCCATCCCCATCGCCCTCAAACATGCAGTGCCCCGGTGAGCTAAGGAGCCCCCAGCCGGGGATCGGCGTCCCTGGCTGGCCCAGCAGCACCGCAGCGCAGGCGCCATCCCTCTGCATGTGGTCAGGAATGCCACCTTAAATGTCATTGCAATGCACAAGTGAGCAGGAGCTTTCCTACTGAATTCAATTACACCTTCTCTTGATATTTAGAGCACAGTCACTACAGTGATATGACTATTGGGAAGAGCAAGATATCAAATAACGTGCCTTAATCCAGCTGGAACTGGGACACCGTGGCAGGCTAGATTAATGCAGTTTGGTTTCCATGTAATAATCAAAAGGGTTTTGGTAAGAGTGCTCGGTGTGCCATCATCCACTGCATCAGAGCTGTGTGTGGAGCTTTGCATCTTGTATCTTTTGACAGCTACAGCAGGTGCACATTTGCTTGGAGAATTCCCTTGCGGTCGTGGCTCCAGCTGTGGAGGAGAGCCCCTGTGAGCAGTGGCTGCAATCTGGTCTCCAGTCAGATCTCCTGTTTTGTGGGAATTGGTGTGAGGTATGGGAAGGCTGCATTCCAAGCTGACACTGGCATGAGTGCATGTCCGGGTTGTTGGGGAAAATGAAGACTGGGAAGAGCTGCAACTTGGGTGTCTCCTGAGTCACTGAGTAATCAAGGCTAACCCCATCTTCTCGTGTCAGAAGCAGAAGATGAGATTTGAAATTTTACATTAATGATCAGCTTATTATACACATTGATCTTTACCCACAAAGCCATTTAGGAGTCAAGGGTGTGCTGACTTGAGCCTTGCCTTCATTTCAATGGTCTGAGGCTCCTGAAAATGTCCCTATGGAACCTGGCCGATGGGGCGTACGGCTAAGACCAGAACAGCCAGAGAGTTTCACAGTGCAGTCTGACACTGTCCTTAATGTCACCCTGCTCTGCAGAGATGTGACAGCAATGCTCGTGTTTTATGTCCAAGTCAGAAAGAAAGAGAGGGTGAGGAGGACATACAGTCCTGCTTCTGACAAGAGGAAGAGGAACTGAAGGTGGAGGGGGGGAGCTGTTAGCAACCATCTCTGGTCAGTCAGTTCTACCGTGTCAACTGAATCTGTGGGATTTGAGCTACAGCTCTGAATTTTCTCTGTCTGCCTCTGAGTCGCTGCCAAATGCCTTCAGGAACCACTGATCCTGATTTGCCACAATAAAAAAAAAGCTGTTTTTTCTCTCGGATCTGTAGTGTACTTTGTATTTGAACTAGACAGTTCATATGTGGTGTAGAAAGATTCCTTTGGTGCCTGCTGTTTGTCCCTTTTTATCGTGATAAAGTTACCAATCACACAGAAACTCGGAAAAAAATATCCACGAGTTGAGGAGGTGAATCAGCAGAGCTCTTGACTGGTATCAATTTACAGACCTTGCCCTAGTGAACAAATAAATTAACATCTCTTGCCCCGTTACTCCTGATTCATCTGGTTTCTCAGTGGGCAGCTTTAAAAAAATCGCAATTTAAAATATTTATCATGTCAGTGCTAAACGCATTCTCTATTTTATATTTGTGGTTTGATTTTGGTATAGAAAAGCTCTAAAAAACTTTGTCTGTTGCTGCTCCCTAGTGGTGAAGTTTGCCTGCAGTAAAGCTGCTGGAGTTTTGGTAGTGATTGTGCAATTCCATATCTTAATTGCTTTAAATTTAAGTCCCTCGCAAAGCCTGTTTGGGGGTATAAAGTCATTTGCATGTATCAGTGCTTGCAGGAGCACGCTTTCATGTAGCACAGGGCTTTGTGATGTGAAAAATGTACACAGCAGCAAAGAAAATCCTTTTTCCTTCCTAGGCTTCATTTCTGTCCTTGGCATTAATGTGCTACATAAACTTTCCTGAATAAGACAAGATATGCCCCTCTTGTTTCTTTTCTCATTCTGTATCAGACAGAAAGCCAGGCAGAAATGCAGTCAGGAAGACACACACAGACATGGAGAATGTTTCTGCTCCCAAACCCATCCCTGGGGTCCGTTTTCAGCAGCAAGCGGTGCAGTTCCCAGTATGGTGGTCACCCCTGTGCTGGGCTCCATGGCTCATAAATCTGCCAGGGTGGGGACAAAGCATTGGCCAAAAGGACTTTGATGAATGACAAACTGGCATCAACCCACGCCCCTCTCTTGGGCTGAACTTTACCACCTTGAGAAATATCTGAAAGAGGAGGAAACCCCACAGCCATGAGTCTACCCTTGCCTGCAAAATAGGTGTACGCAGCCAAGTGCCACAGCTCCCTCGTGCAGCAGGAGCCAAGAATAACCATGTTGCCCCTGAGCAACAGCAGTTAAGCCAAAAAAAGTCTCTTCTGCCCTCATCCACTGCCAGCCATGGTACAGGAATTACTCTGAGCCTGAGCTGATGGACAAAGATCTGCAGACTGGATTTGCACTGGTAAATCCTCCTAGGGTTAATCTCCTCCAGCATGAACTCCCTAAAGCTTTTGGGTTTCCCCAGCACATGCTGGGATTAATGTCTATGCAGGCAAATGAAAGAACAAAAGGAGAAGTTCGTGCAATCGATACATCCAGATCTGCTATCTTTTAAATACATGTATGTAATATATATATATATAAGCATATAAAGCATGGATATATGTTATAAATTACACCGCTCTCGAACACCAGAGCCCAGCAGAATAGTGTTGACTGAGGTTCATGTATCTGAAAGATCACCAAGGCTGTATTGCAGGAAAGGGAGTACCACAGCTCCATGTCCACAGAGGCAGTCAGATGCTTCTGCCCTGGGGAAACTGCCACTAATCCCGGTCCAGTAAAGGACAACGTTGACTGTCATGATTTAGATTCTGCTGAGAAAGGGAAATTGTCCCACGACTTCAAAAGACCTCAGAGAAAACAGCGGATTTGTACAGAGGCAGTGAGTCTGAGCAGGAACTGGAAGCACTGGGATGGGAATGGTGATCAGGAATGCACCCAGTTCACCTTGTCCCTGTGGAGTGGCTTTCAGATGCTGGTTTAATCAAACAAGGTGATTACCAGATGCTTTGGTTGATTATTATCAAACTTTTTTTGATAGTGAATACTTACTGCTTCACATTGTTCCTTTTGAAGCTTTTTCTACCCCTTTTTCTATCAGGCAGGATCTTATCTTCCTACCTTCAGCATTTTCAGCACAATGTTATCTGTTTCAGGAAGTTGAGACCTACCATCAAACTGTCTGGAAGCAAATTGAAATCAGTCTGTGGAACTTGTAAAGGAAAATTTCCATTTCTAGTGTTCGCCTTATGCATGCACATTACTAGACCTCCCCTCCTGATGCAAGAAAGCCCAGTACAGCAGATATCTCACACAGTTGCAAAGTTTATTTCCAGTGGCCTGGAACAGAGACTTCTCCATGACTTAGGTCAGCTTTCGAGAGTTGGTTCCCTGGGAATTTCCAAAGCCTGTAGGCAGGCAATGCGCATCCTGGCTCCCTCACTGCAGATGGGGAGCGGTTGCCCTAGTAAATACTGGGTAAATCATCCGTGTCACAAGCCACTGCCTCCTGAACTGGAACAATTCAGTTCATGCTCACAGGTTCTCACAGTGCCACCGATCTGCATTGAGCACTGATACAGCTGCGGAGTTATTTGTTATGTGAAATGGCAGGTATTTTCTCCTGTCTTTTTTTCTAGAATACCTGCTTGTCCATGGGATACAAATGCCGCACGGCTCTGTTGTCCCTCCTTTGCTAGCACTCCAGAAGTATTAGCATTTCTTGTAGAAGAGCTAAACACAGACACAGCTTCCAGCAAGACTTGCTGGGTGATGTTTCAGGGATCCCAAGTATCCAGCCCTATTCTCTGTCTCTGACTTCAACATCCACCTCTTGCTCCAGTGCTCCAGTGCCTGTGGGTACCGAGGGAGGGTTAATTTGCTCAATGACTTAAACAGTGGGAGTAATTTAGGAGGTGACTGCAAACAAGGAGACGGTGCTCTCATGTTGCCACATGATAGATGACTGGTGCAGGATGAAGTTGTGGTGCCAGCTCACGTGGAGCGATGCCCATGGTCCAGCCATTGAAACGTGGGCCAGGCCCTTGACACCGGGCTGGTGAAGCAAAATGAGAGCATGGGGCCGAAAACGTGCCATCCCTCTCCTGCATTCACCCCTCCACAGGCTGGGGGCTCCTGTGGTAATCTCCGTGGTCCTTAAAAGCCTCGACGGATCAAAACCCACTCACTTCTGTGGAGGTAGAAGTCACATATCTCCTTTGGATTGCGTGGGGGAAACTTGTCCTTTACAGCTTCTTTTCAGTAAAAAAGGGCACAGAGCAACATTTTGTAACTTGTGTTATTCACTGGGACATGAGCCCTTCTTTGGCTTCTCCTCCACAGAGGAATCTATCCCAGCAAGTTGTGTGCTTATAGAAGTCAGAAAATATATAAAATATGAATTATAAATTATGCCTTTAGTATAATTTAATAGAATTATAAACTAAACTATAAATCATATAAATTATAGGTTGGTCCAGACAACCCATTCGGGAGTGGTGGAAAGGGAGTCCCCCAAGATGCTGCCTGTATCTGTGGGCCCAATCTGTCCTGGGGTGCCTACTCCGCACATAAAATAGGGACACCATGAACAGAAAATGCTATTCTCCCCATGGACGGGCGACAGGGGATGTGCCTAGGTTTCTGACCACAGGAGGGAAAAGCAGCATTGCAAACTGCCTGCCCCAGGAGCAGGGAGCCCCAGCACTGGCAACTGACAATTACAATCAGTATGGGGAAGGGGTACATTTTTGGCATTGGAAGAAGATAACGGGTTTCAGTTTTGGCAGTTCCAGCTGATCTCCAACCCCTTCAAGGCAAGAAGAAAGACGTCTCCTAGTGCATCTTTTAGGAGATAATTTTTTCTCAAGGTTCTTGCAGGGTTTTTTTAAGTCTTATTTGATTTGGATGCATCAAAAATTAAGCATTAACTGTACTGAGGAAATCCTGCTCTATGATTTGTTCTTGTCAAGCTTATTCACCTTGATTCAAGCACTGATAGGATTGTAGGAGGGGCCTGTGTACACCTGTGATTCAGGTTTTTCTGGCACACCGCAGATCAGATTTATTGAGCAGAGAAAACTGCGGTCAAAAAAAATTGCAAGGCAATGGAAAAATATGTTTATAGTTTCCAAATAATTTTCAAGCATTTTTCAAGTGAAAAATTTTACTATTTCTTAAGGAGGAAAAAAAAAAGGAAAAAGACCCTTCCCTTTTAAAAATGTCAGTCATCATAAATGCAAGCTTTCACATTTTAAAAAAAAAATGTCAAGTAGGTACTTTCCATGAAAAATGTTAAAAAGTTGATTTCCATCAGAGTTTTGACAAACATTTCATCCTTATAAAAATAATGATCAGAGTACGTTTTACTGGTCACTAATGATGCCATCTCATTAGTACTTGTGAAGTGTAAACCAGGAAACAAAACAGTTAAATGAATTACTTGTTTTGTATAGTAGGCATGCTTTAGAGGCAGATTCCTCAACATACAAGCAGCTGGAATAGTAGCTACTTAATGATAGCTTTTATTTTTTCTGAAAAATATTGTAAGGTAAGGTCATGTTCACCTGGGCTAATACCAGGTGTGGGTCAAGCAGCCCAGCTCATGCGTCCTCCTTCCAGCTGTGTACCCAAATCACTAGCGCCAGGTGCTTTCTGACCTCCTTCCTTACCCATAAACCTTGCAGAGGTGATTTCCAGGTGATCTGTGGCATGAAGTGAGAAAACAGTAGCCTGAAAGCATGGAAACAAAGGAAGGTGCTGAGCTGGGGTTTCCCTCCTTGGCTACAGCCCAGCCATCACCATGGGATGTCCTGGAGTGACCTTGGTGCCAACCCCCACCACAATGAAATCCTGAGTCCTGGGCTGCTACTGACGCACCAAATACTTTCAGCTTGTTGATTAAAGTCAAGGAGCAGCACGTTCTGTATAAGAGAGGGGATGCCTGACTGTTCGTTTGACAAAGCAGCCCAAGAGGGCAGCTGCAACTCGGCACTTGCAAATCCTGCAGCGTAAAAGCTGACTCCGCTAACACAACCCTTGAGCAGAAGCTGTTTTGCTCCATGGGTGCTGCTGTTTCGCAGCATCCTCTGATACAACCCCTCTTCTCAAAGCCTTTCCCTCAGCCTTCTGATCCCACATCTCCTTCAGACGAGTGGCGGCAGCGGCGCGGCTCTCCCTGTGAAGCAGAGCATGAGCGACGGGCGCCTGGCTGCAGGCAAGGCTGCTGCCACCCCCCTGCCATGATGGGGGGCAGTGCCACCACTGTCATCAGACAGTCCGGTGATAGGCAGGGTAAATAAGATAGTTTATGGTTCACTTTTCTTATTGCCACAGGATATGTCAAAACAGCTCAGTAATGAAGCCACTCAGATGGCCTTTCGTGCTGAAAGGTGCCTTTGTTTTTCTGTTTCACTATCCCTTCTCTTGGGGGGGCACATAGGGTGATAAAAGTTTAAAGGGGAGGAAAAATACCTCACTGAATTATTGAATTAAGTGCAAAGTGTATTTTCCTCTCAGTGCAGCCTGATAGTAAATTTTAATCTGCTGTGCAGGGATGAAAGATTTCTCTTGTACTCTGTTTTCAGGAAGATGTTGAGGGGAAAAAACTGTCTAGTAAATACTATCAGTTTATGCTTTTAAAACTCCGGACTTTGTCAGAGAGGAGAGAGCTGAAGCCATGTCTGCAAGATCTGTGTGACATGAGGGGTGCAGTTCAATAAACTCTTGCTATTCATCATCCAAAGAACTGGATGTAGGTGGTAACAGTCCACAGTTGCGCATTTTATGGGACAGGATGAATGGTTTTTCCTGTCCCTGAACCTAGGGGATCTGGAAAACACCAGGGGATGTCACTTAAATTGCTGAGCTGTTTCACTGTTGTTTTGTTTACCTTCCAGAAAATGTTTTGCCCCCTTCCTTCTGCTCTTTCCCCTTTACGGTCGTAGACTTTCTCCCTTGAGCAGAACTTTGGGGTCAGAAGACAGGCCGCTCTCAGACAGGGGTTAGAGGTTGACTTGGGAGGATAATATGTTTTTTCTGAGTAGGAGGAATTAGATATAGGATGAAATACATGAGACATGACTTTGTGAAACCCAGATAGAAATGTTACAATCTCAGGCAAAATACTCATTGGATTTCTCTGCTCCCTTTGAGATAACATTTCCCCATTCTTTGAAAAACGATCTTTCACAAATGCATTGCAGCAGAGATGAAGGGAAGTTATGTTTGTTTTGCTGGAGAAAGATTTCTTGTAGAAATAATGAAATTCAGGCTGTGGATATGTGCACAGACACTCCCAAAGTCTTGAGTGTTGTAAAATGGCATGCATCTATACACTGACCTCTCTGGGTTGCTCCCAATTTGATTCCAGTGATAGTGCTTTGGCCTTTGGGGAATACTGCACGAGAGCTTGAGACCAGACACTTGGGAAGGCACAGCATTATATGGGTGTGAAAGCCTGCAGAACAGCAGTCCAGAGGAAGAGTATCTTCTGGTGCTGATGACTTTCCATGTGAAAATCAGTCCTAGAAGGCACCTTTGTTCACATGAGCCATCACTCGCCATGTTGCTGACTAAATTTCTCAGTGCTTGTTTCTCCAAGTGGACTAATTTGATTTGTCATACTTTTTAAAAGGTCATGAGGAAACCTTGTGAGTAGCTGTGAGTTCTGTGAGGACAAAAAGTGAACACGAGGTTGAGTGTCAGCACTAGGGTATTGCCTGCTATTCTGATGCCTTAACGTGATATAAGGGGAGGATGCACATATGCAAGTGCAGTTCTCCAGCCAGGGCAGAAGAGACTGAGATGGCTCTGAGGATATCCTATAGACAAGCCTGTGAGGAACTGAGGAATATATATGCAGAGCAGTCCTGCAGTGTCGTGAGGTGAGCTGCCACACTTGGTAAAAGCTCCTTTCTCTATTCACTTTGGTTATGTGAGTGCCAGATTTGTTGTCCTGGTCCAGACCCTTCATTCCTCTGATCATCTCGCCTGCTTGCAGACAAGCTGACAGCCTCCTGGGGCACATCAGCGGTTGCACGAAGCTTTGCCAAAAGGTGAGTTAGCTCAAGCAGTGCTCTTTGTTGCTGTGGCCCATCAGCTTCGGGCAACTGTCTTAAGTTCACATGAATCTAAGGATTCAACATGGATGTACCCATGCTCTCCTCAAGCCCTGACTTTGGTATGAAGTATACCAGTACTAGTCTCCACCTAACATTTCTGTTAATGCTAACTGTGGTGCTTGTCTTCTAGCTTCTTCTCTGATTATGAATGGCACAGGCCGCTTATAGACTGTGTGAAGCACCCTTTCCTTGTAAGAATTTTAAAATTTATAAACTTATTTAGTAACTCCTTGTTTTCCTGTTAAGAAAAAGTGTAAAAGTAGTATCTCGGCTAGAAGCTTTTATGCTACTATAAAAACTGACTTGGAACTCACAGCTGTCCTTTGTTTCTACGAGCCTGGGAGAAGCCAGGAATCTCCTGTGTGGGGTCCCACTGGGGCTGGAGGGGCTGCCCTTGGTGAGCTGGAAGTGCTGAGGGTTAGGAGATGCTCTCTGAAAGGCAGAAGCCAGTATTTTTCGCATAACTTTACAAATCCCACCCAGCAGCAACCATGGAGCCAGAGTGATGGCTATTTTGATTTCTCATGACAAGTTTACACAATGTAATAAGGATCTGGCAGAACATCAGTTTGCTAATTATGTCCTCAAGTTGTGTAACAACACTTCCTTGGCCAAAATAAGAATGAAAAAAAACTGCAAAGGCAACTGGAAAACGAAGCTATGCAGGAAGCTCTGAGTTGTTTTTCTTTTTCAAGGATATATATGCCGTTGGGTCCCAACAAATTGGGAAATATGTTTTGAGGACCGTGTCATCTTGACATGTTTCTGCTGGTCTGCTGGAGTGAGGAGGGATTCAATGCAGCATTGCCTTCAGAGCGGGTGCACCCCGGGCATTTGGGAGATTTTGGGTTCTGTTCCAGACTTCATTTTTTTTTAGGGCAGACTACTTGGGTTGTGCTTGTCATTGCTGTTTCTGTTCTGCATGGGTGTGTTCTCTTGCTTTGCATTTAAATTCCTGCCCTGGCACCTCCGTCTCGGGGTGGGTGCCCGTGTTTCAGGGCAGAGGCTGTTGGCCTGCTGGCTGTCTGCTGGCTGCACTTCCCCAGGGTCACTGTGCGCCCAGAGCTCACCACAGAGGGCAAAAGGCAAAGTGCTGTAAATAACCTCAAATGTACTAGTATTTTTGTTTTCTTTGGGAGCCCCACTTTTGCAGAGAGGGTGCAGCAGCAGGCAGATATTTTGCCCTGGCCTGGTCTCTGTCTCCTGTTTCCTATTGAAGCCAATAATGAATAATGAGCAAGTGCTATTTTACCATATTCTCATCCTCTTGCCTTCAAACAGAGAGCAGAGGGGTTGCACAGCTCTATTGGGCAGCATAAGGACACCTGCAATGCATTGAGCCTCTATGGCCTGATGCAAAGGTATTTTTTTTCCTCTCAGCTCATGTTGGGCAGCCACATTTGTAGGAAGAGCTGTTCCTCCACAGGTTTCTAGAACACATCTCTCTGGGGGTGTTGGTGGAGAGGCCATTTTGTTCTGACCGTTCCTGCCACCAGACCAGATCTGCCTTCATTAACGGATAACCAAATCAAACAAAACCTCCAACCTTTCATTAAAGAGGCTGCAGAAAATCACGCCAAGGTCACACCAGTCTGCAAAGTTGACTGACTTTGCAGCTAACAGTCTTGCAGAAAGTTAATAACGAAGCTTTTTTGTTGGCTTCAATGCACACAGGTTACAAAACATATGGGGAAGTCTTTGTGGTTTTTTGTTTTGTTTTGTTTTGTTTTGTTTTCTTTAAAATCTTGAATTAATCTCCCGTGTACTTACATTTATATGGCTATTGATATGCTTCTGATGTATTGATTGGTTGGAGTTTTGCTCACGAACAAGAATAAACAGTGTTTTTCTATGTACAGTACAGTGAAGGAATGAACAAAGTAACTGTTCCATAGGGCTTCATCTCTCTTCTAAGCCAGCACTGTTGGTGCAAGGAGCCAGGAACTCAGGTAAGAAAATACGTGTTATACCTATTCTCCTCTCAGTTCATTGGCAAGACTGCCAACCTCTCCCTCTTCGGTTTTACCGTATTTTGGGTTTGATTATACTTAAATCTCTCTGAAAGGCTTGTTCATTGATGAATTATTGTGTAAAAAATGCTCTGAATTCTCACTGCGACAGCTGTGTGAAGATTTACTGCCTTTCTTTACTGAAGGAGGAAGCAATGTTTTGACTTGATGCAATTTCATTTTTCTCAGCAAGGTATAAAAATCATAACAGCATATGTGGCTAAAAACCTAAAATAGAAAAAAATTGCACATTTCATTTCAACTTTTTCAAAACGAAATCTTTTGGAGTATTGTTTTAAAATAAATTCTTTGTTTTTAAAACTTCCTATTGGGTTTTGGTTTTTTGGAGGCAAAACAAAAAATGTTCTAAAATGACAATGTTCTACTACAACAACCTATCAAATTTAGTGTTGATTCAATGTCATGATAAGGGGGAAAAATCTTTTGCATTTTTTAATGTGTAAAGAGTTTGTCTGGAAAACATTTTTCAAATTTACTAAGCATTATTACTGCCTGAAGACTGCCTACAATCTTCTGCATCATCAAATACAGTTTGATTGACCACTGGACTGAGAAATAGGCTAGCTGTTCTGTCTTCTGCTGTTGGTAGAAAATTTGGATGAGTTTTGAGTTGTGATGGTTTGTGGTTTAGAGAGTCTAGTCAAAACTAACAACAAAAAGCTGAAGGAAGCATTCACTGTAGCAAAACACTTATGCAGAGGGGTTTTATAGGCATGTGAAAATGAATTGGTCACAGGGTAATAGATGGGGCTGCTTATTTTTAAGGTTCTGTTTGTGGTTTTGTATATTTTACCCGAAGAGCTGTTTCATGCTTTTATTCTTATTCCTAGAAAATATTTTTGAGAATACTTCTAAACAACAGAGAGCAATATCACGTCTTTACTTGTCATGTTAGAAATGATTTATAAGCAACTTCTTAAGCAGAAACAATGCACAGTCATGATTAGTACTCCTGATAAATAAGTTGGCAAGAAAGACATTGTGACTTCTGGTCCTTACAGTATTAATTAAATTACTGATAAATACGTATCATGCATTATTGCCCTTTTCTAGGTACAGTGCTTAGGAACTCTGTATTGTGAAGCAGATTTATAGACTCCACAAATCAGAAGAGATATCTCTCTAAGGATACAGGCACAAATGCAAGTGATAGTTTCTTGAGCTTTTGTTACCTGTCCATGTGCTGTAGATGGTCACCTTCACTACGGACAAGAGGATGTTAATGCTGATGATCCTGCTGAGCCTGGCCATTGGGAGCAGCCAGGGGTGCTACTGTGAACATTACCCATGGGGGCCATGGTCTGCCTGTTCGCAAACCTGCAATTATGGCACACAGACCAGGCACAGGTAGGGCCAAACTATCTCACTGCTTCTACCTTTCTGCTTATTCCTTGAGAAAATAACACTTCTAGGGATGGGGACCGGCATCTGAAGCTCCAGCTTCCATAGCACACTGAGGAAAATTGTTGTACCCAAGTATTTACCAGATGAACAGACTATATTTTAATTGCAAGACTGAAAAATTACAAAATTATGTATGTAGAGCCTCCAAACAAACCCATATCTGCTAACACATGCAGTGAGAACGGCAAGGTCCTATGATGGCCGTGCCAGTAGTGTGCACATGGGGCTGGCACTCGGTGCTCTGGGAGCTCTGCCCAGTGTAGAGCAATGACACAGGAGGGGTCAGCTCCAGTGCCGCAAGCCTACGGAAAGTTCCTCCCTCTAGGATTAATTTTATGACGACAGTTAAAGTCAAATAAAGATTCAGCAGCACCAAATTAGGTGCAATTCAGTGGTATACACTAAACTTGTGAAAAATCCACTCTTTTCCTCCTGGCTCTTTCTGTAGCTATTCTCTGGGACATTTGAAGTGACACAAATCAAAAATAATTGCTCTGTAAACTTAAGGCATGTTTGGATTTTTGTTTTAATCAACATGCTGCAACTACCTATTATCTCTCAAGTTTTTTTCATTGGACTCAATTTTCTTCATCAGCCTTCACCCACAGTTAGAGAACATCTACGATCTGTCTATGATTCTCTCCTAGCATAACTTGTTAAATTTTTTTAGGCAAATAAGAATGGATGAATATTATAGCCAAAACTTCTGTGACCAGCTGTGCACAAAGCAGGAATCTCGTGCATGTAACCAGCAAACATGTCCTATCAACTGTCAGCTTGGAGACTTTGGCCCTTGGTCAGAATGTGACCCATGCGTTAAAAAACAAGTAGGTGGAAAATGTTTTATATAGGTTAAATGCAAGAAATTACGCTTAAGAGATCTCTCTGTTTCAGACATTCAACTTTATGGAAACTGATCTGCAAAATGACAGTTTAAGTTAACATGGGAAATTGGCTATGAATTATAAGAGTAGAAGATGAAAGGAACAAGTTAAAATAAGCAGATCAAAATAGAAAGGGGTGATTTAGTAGTGTAAATCCATTTATGAGAACTTGCTTCAAAAGTTCCATTGTCACAATTAAAGATGAGTTTCCCACATAAAGGATAAATTAAGCTGTAGAATTTGCATATCTGTTCAAGCAGGAGAAAGTCATGGACTCTTTAGCTTATCCATAGCATTCTATATGTTCTAAAGACAAGGAAAATAGGATCAAATCACCTGTTACAAATCACCTGTTGCAAATCCTAACCAGCACTGGCTAGAAATGCTCAGGCCACATCTTACACTGAGAGGATTGGTTTGAGATTGCCATTAAGAAATCCAGAGCGCCATTCCCCCAACCTTTATAGCCTACACAAAAAACAGGTGGATGCGCTTAGTATCTGTGGAACAAAGCCCCACAATGGTGTTTTTTTCCTCTTGGGCTTGTATCTGTTGACTGATGGTAAACTTAGAGGTGAGATGGCAGAGAGGGAAGAGGTGAAAAGCCAAGTTTCTAAAGAAACCAAGCCCTGGCAAATGTAAGGTTGTAGGGAGTGAAGGGGAGTGAAGTGCAGATTGTTTGGGGTAGTTAGGTAGCTGGTGGCTCTGAGCTTTGAGCCTGACCACGATAGCAGCTCTGAGTTTCTGTACGGGCACTGCCTACAGCTCTCTGAATGTCCTGCTCAGTTTCAGAAATCCATGTCTGAAACGCAATCTTGAAAAACGTGTCAAATATCGTAAGTATATCTTTACTTACATTTATAGCTTTCTGATGCCCATGCAGGATGAGGAAGACATGAAGAAACTGTTCTAGGCGCGAGATGTGAACCACCCTGTGGTGTTCCCATCCTGAAACTGGGATGGAGAGTATAAAAGCAGAGCAGAGAGAGTGGGAAACAGCAAACAAGCTGCAAGAGCTGAAAGGAGGCATTGCTCTCAATTGAAGTGATATTTTTTGTAATCAATATCCTCTTAAATGTCTGAGTTTCTTACCTACACATCCATATATAGAAGCATTGTTCATTTTTATTAACTTTAAATATTGATGTAACGCATTTGTTGCTTCAAGCAAAAAGGTGCTTTTGTGGACTGAGATCCATTTTTCCCTCCAAGCTATAAAGATTACTGCTTGTGACCTTTATAAATACAAACAACCATCAGAATGGAGGACGTGACTTCCAAGGTGAGTGTGAAGACTAGTGTAAACAAGCTCCCAGTGAAAGGGAGGAATGAAGAGGCAGAAACTCACACAAATAATATCATGAGCATTATGGATCCCAAATGGAGTAAAAGGAAGGGTTATCTTGAGCTCAAAAGCTTTCAGATGGTGTGGTGTTTCTCCTCCCAATCTCCCTTCATAATCATTTGGTTACTGATTTTTACTACATGTCTTCCCGCACTTCCTGTTTGACTCCAGGGTCTGTCTACAGGGGGGGAAGTAACAGAAGTCTGCAACGAACTGTGCTTTTCCAATGCGGAAGAATTCTTGGAGGAGGAACAGTCCAGTCACATGCAGACAAGTCTCACCAGCAGTCTCTTGAAGTAGAATGGAAAATCTAGCTGAAGTGATTTGTCTAGCAGACTTCAGCTTTGTTATTCTGCATGGAGGGTACTGACTTGGGGAAAGAAAACGCAGTGACCTCCAGATTCCGCTCCCAGATCTTCTTTAGTAACAGAAACTTTCAGGAAAAACATTTGTGTCTTCCCCAGTCATCCAGTGTTCCTCAGACAAGAGGCCCCATGTGCAGGAGCCAAGCCAGCTGGTTTGGGGATGGGATACATACCACTATCAGAATATTTATATTTCGACAAAGATGATAAAGAACAAGAAAAATTTTCATTAGCCTGTTCACACACCATTTCTTACTGTACCTTTAAAACTGAAGATAAAGGGACAACTTCTGATTCCTCCAGCAATGTAGCCCTGGTTGTCATGTGTTTAATCATGTATGCTCCGTCAGGGCTACTGAGGCTCTTGGATTTCAGTTCCCTGTCTGCCTTACCTGTGATGATGGCAAAGTAGGATGTAAGGACAAAAATAACTGATTATGTCCTTCAGGGATCTGGTTTTGGTAAAGCTTCAGCAGCACTGAGGCACATGGCTCTGCCTGGGGGGACACCTAGCTACAAAAACAGCTCACAAAAACAACCCTGGTTTTATTTCTTCTGCCTTTCAGTTTCGTGTCCGGACACTCCTGCAACCATCCCAGTTTGGGGGCCAGGCCTGTACTGAGGCGCTGGTGGATTCCCGCCCATGCTTCCCAACTAAGCTCTGCAACATAGTGGAAGTTGATTGCAAGAATAAATTTCAGTGTGAAAGTGGTAATGACAATCTTCATTGTGTACCCACTGCGTTATTAGATAGTCAAAAGATCAGACACTGAGACAAAAAATTTGTGCAGATGATACAAATCTTTTCTATTCCAGGGAAAAGGAGCAAGGAGAAAAGTCTACTTAAGGATTTCATATGTATTAGTAGCAGCTTATGTTGGCAGTGTCTTCTGTAACTGAAAGTAATTCAAGTGCAGTCTCTAGCCTGAGATGTCAGTATGACTGCGACAGCTAGACAGTAGCACTGTTACAATAATATTTCTTTCTACAAATTTTTCATGTGCAAACACATCCATAGAGTTTATCTGAACATAAACTTGCACTATTTTTATTAAATTTGTGGGTGTTTCTTGTTTGCTTCAATATAAATACACCTGGTCAGCCCCAAAATAACTTTATCCACATATCATTTTGCTAAACCTTAAATTAAGCTTTTGCAGCTCCAAAGCAAGGCAAAACTGGCAGAATTTAAATTCTTATTGGAATAATCTGGGCATTATACATACTGCCTTGTTGTTAATTTCTACAGCAAGTTCACACCTTTACTGGGAAAAAAGACAGACCCCTTTTCTGCATTCAGACATGAATCTTTGCGTAGTTTCTTGCTGCTGCTCTTTCTCTGGTGCAGGTCGCTGTATTGCAAAAAAATTGGAATGTAATGGAGAAAATGACTGTGGGGATAACTCTGATGAAAGAAATTGTGGAAGGAAAAAGACCGTGTGTAACAGGAAGTATGAGAGCATCCCAGGTGTGCAGTTAATAGGCAATGGGTAAGCCAACTTTGCTTATTTTCCATAACCTTGAGATTGTTATCTCACTAGTTGACATAAAGATACTTAGATATTATCCCATTAAAACACAAAATTTCTCAGATTAGAATTAAGAAGAAATTATAAAAATGCAACCAAACCATGAGGCTAGGACTTGCCCACTGCATCTGCCAGTCCTGCTCTGCACTGCTGGTGTGCTGGATAAAGAGCTGTCAGGGAGCACTGCTGTCTGAGTGACCCTTTCTGCCCCACAGCAACCACAGCATCATGTACTGGCAACTTCCATCTCAGTTATGTCAAGTGCTTCAGAAGTTTTGAGGGTGTTCCTCTACAAATATTTGATTGTCTATGACAAAAATTGTCACACAATACCAACAGTCACCTCTTCCAGGCTACTAATTTAAGCGGTGTAAAACCTAAACATGGGCTGCCTGTCCCAGGTAGTCTTGCATTTTCTAATTGAATTTTGAACTCAGTGTGCTCTGGTAACATCACTTATGGTAGAAATGGAGAACTGCTTGTTCATTTTCCTAGGCCATTTTTAGGTGTTTCTCTGCTTTAGAGTGACTGTCTCATGCTGACATTTGGATTATGTAGAGGGTTAGGCGCTGCTGGAAAGTAGGTAACAGGCTTTCTACTACAGCACTATTCAGGTGAATTCAGTGTGAATGAGAAGTTCTTGTCAAGAAACTTCTTTCAAAGCAGTAACATAACCCAAATGCTCATACCGTTTCATTCAAACCTACAAAATCTTCAGTGCAGCTATATAGCACTAATTATTTTGAGTCTATATGTTTCTGGCATTGTTTAATCTCTGGAAATAATTTTTTGTTAGATTTCACATTCTGGCAGGAGATAGCCGAGGGGAAGTCCTTGGCAACTCATTCAACGGAGGACAATGCACAACAGTGAAGCGCAACGAGACAAGGAAATCATATCGTGTTCCTGCGAACCTGGAGGCTGTCAGCTTTCAGGTATTCTCAACCAGCGACTCCTAGCTGAAAAACCGTTGCCATAATCACAATCCAAGTTATGCGTTCAAGTCTTAGACGGTAATGTGTGTTTTAGGACAAGATTCCTCAACCTGGTCAGGCCTGAATATACTTCAGGTGATGTGTGGAAATGGGATAAATTGAGCAGTTGGGTGACTTTACTCACGCCTTTCAGATCTGTGTTTACTCACTGCATTATATGTCAGAGTCAAGATGATTGATTTGGGCTTGTCTCCTGCTTCCTCATGGCTATGGCCATGTCTTTGTTCTGACTTGGTACCAAAAGCCTTGCTCCTAACCCTGACATAATCTAGCCAGAAGCTTGTTCAAGTCCAAAGCTCATTTCAGCATCGCTGCTGTATGCTCGTAGTACCAATGGCTGTCATAACTCTAGGTTCCTTCTAGTCATCTGCAGCCTGGGGACACAGTTCCTCCCTGACCAATTTCAGCCCCTTTGTCCTGCCTGTTCCCTGCCCAGCCCCTCTGAAGAGCAGCCAGGAGAGGAGGTGGACACCAAGTCTGGGAGGCAAGAGGACAAGAAGGACACACTCTGGGGAGGAGTCTTGCAGGACAGGCTGAGGACTAAATCAACCTGGCTTGTATCTTATAAAAAATATGTGAATCAATTTTTTTAGACCTGATATTTCAGACTTTTAGACACTGATATTTAGAAAATACTTTGAATACCATGGTTAGGGCACAACATCTGGCTGTGCACATATTGGCAGGCCCTGCCTGAAGCCAATAGATGCTGCATTGCAAAGGAAGGAATGCAGGACGTGAAAAAAAACTCAACTAATGGATGAAATCTGAAATGCTGATTTTTGCCACAAGTGCTGTGAGTTTTTAGTGCAACTTTAGCAGGAACAAAGGGCACCCTAGTATGCCCCATGGAAACTGCAATTGGATTGGACATGACATGTAGGTTTTGTCAATAATGGTGAAAAACTACTGTATGCAAAAATATTCAATGGGAAAAACAAGACTTGGTTAACCTGTGGTGGGCTCTTTAAAGCTGTGTGGTTTATTAAGCTACTGATGTCCATTTGCAGAACTGTTAAGGATTTGTGAATCTCACTTTGAGAGTGCATCTGTAGCTTTTAACATTTAGAGCAGCCTTTGGTATAGAAGGGTCACTGGATCAGGCTTTCTTGTGTTTTCATGCAAAAGCATATGAATTCTTGGAGAATGGGAATGGATAGGGGAGTGGACCACCTCACCTCTCAAGGTCCTTAGTAGCCCTATTAATTAAACAAGTTTAGAGGAGGGGAAAAATGGAATCTTTTGAATACCCACAGGGATTTTCCTGAGTCTTGGGAAATGAGTAATTTCTGAACTGGTGCTGAAATTGTCTTGGTGCTTTGCACAACAGCACCACTGAGATTTACCAACTTGATCAGGCATGTTTGCTCATCGTTCCTTTCCACCTACCCTCAGACTATCATGCAATATGGGTGCTAACACTGCAAGTATACTCTAAGACTCTTCTCTGGAATTCTGATCATTCCTTTAGCTGGGAATTAAGAAGAAAGGACAGAAAACATCAAGTTTTTTGCCTTGTACAATATAGAAACCATGGGACTGGGACTTAGTCATAGTGTCGACATAGCATGAAGGTCTAAGGGTCTTTGAAAAGTGTTTTGAAACACTTATTGAAAATTATTCCTAAGCTTTAGGGCATGGGGGTGTGGAATTTTAGAAGAAAGCTTCCCCCCCCACCTTGTTTAGATGCCTATTAGTAAGTCTACATCTTATCTTGTATTCCTCTCTCCTATTAACCTTTCTCGGCCTTATCTTTTGTCTTAAGAACAGTTTTTTAGCTTACTGCCATGTCTCAAATAAGCAGGCATGTTTCTTCCATAAAAAAAAATAATCAAGAATTCATTGCATAATAGGTTTCTGTTTCAGATTATTATTTGGGCAAATGCATTTTGCTTTACTGAATCTCCAGGTAATAGATGAAGACGATGATGTAACATCAGACTTCTACAATGATTTAACTCCCCTGATTGATAGTGCTCATGAAAGTAGTTCATCCACTCATGCTGGTCAAAGATTTTCTGGTATCCCATTTTTATTCTCAAGAAAGACACGGGTCAAAGTCACATCATCTTCCTCCTTCAAGAAAGCCATTGAAGCCTCATATGAAAAGGTAATTGAGTCTTCCAATTTCTTCCTTTCATTCAATTTCTGTCTCCTCATTTCAGAACTGAGCTACCAAAGGCTACTCTCCTTATCAAGGCATTGGCATTACTTTTTTTAAAAAAAAAAACACACTAGAATTACGCATTAAAAAGTTCCTCTTCTGATACTACAGGATGTTTTTGATTGTAACATACTTTATACTTTATGTAATGCAACATGCTTTTCTGGTTTTAGTACAGAAATCATAGGTTTATTGAACTTAAAAAAGCATAGATTTGAGATAGATTTGAGATTACCAGATCGGGTAAACCATTCCTTTCCCTGTCCTAGTTATAGATTAAGAAGGCAGAATGCCATGTAGTTACAGTACCAGACAACTCTAAAAAAAAAAGGGGTGCACTCAGGGATGTCATATATATGCATGTACTGGGAATCAATCTACATTATTTTTTGATTTGGTAATTAACTTGCATATTGGAGTGTCATGGCTGACAAGACGCACTTGGTCATAAAAATAGTCTCAGAAATAACACATCCACAGAAAATTTTCTGAGAATGGAAAACCTTTTTCCCATAAAATTCTGCACCATTAATGCAGATGAATACTGTGAGATGTAGGATTATGTACTTTTATAGTTTAAATGCAGAAAAGGATGGCCTCTTGTTTGCACTTCTGCATGGAAAAGGCTGTAAGACTGACCAAAACTAAGGCCTGTTGAAACCCAGGAGTTCTAATACAATTAGAATGAATCTTTAAAAAAAAAATTAGTCTTAAGATTTCCTATGATGGAAGTTTACTGCAGGCCTTGCTAAATTGTCCTAATGGTTAGGTGACTTCACTGCTTAAATAGTCCATTACTTCCAGTTTGAATTCAACTATATTGAAGTCTGGCTGCTGGAAACCTGTTGAATTTCATTCCCATGTAGATACCTGTATAAAGATCAGTCTCTGTTCTTTTGTACAACTCTTAAGTTTATTTTGGTGGAGTGGTGCTTCTTATTGGCTTAAACACAGACCAAAGCTACTTATGGAAATGTTAATTTAAATGAAATTTCATCGGGAAGGTTTTTTTTGGAGGTATGTTTTTTTCAGCATTGTTGTCATGAAATCCCAGAAATCCACCTGAAACAGACAATAATTTAGTCTGGTGTTGGCTAAAGATGACACAGGATAAAATCCCTTCTTAGTGGACAGGAGTTCTAACTTGTATATTTCTCATGTTCTCTACCATATCATAAGGGGAGCCTCTATTTTTATCTCTATCTGTATAAATTTTATTCATGTGTGTTTGTAGATAGATGTATGCTTACATATGCTTGAGAGATCTATAAATGAATTTGCAGTACTTTCTTAAATGGCAAAAATAAAAGTTTATATAGACCACTTAAAAGGAGGGGGAACTTACCTGCACTTTGGGAGGTCAGATTCAGACCTATATATTAAACTGTGTGCAGAAGGGTTTCATATGAGCATCCCAGGACCTCTAGAGGCCCCTAGCCACTTGAAAGGTCATGCATTTTCCCATATTGGCATGGAAGAAATACGAAAACTTGACATCTTTCAAGTTTATTTCTATTTACCAGAAACATTTTTAGCCAAGCTGACTGGTCCCCTAGTATGTCTTCTTGGTTTCCGATTCTTTAATCATAGAATCATAGAGCCATAGAATAGTTTGTGTTGGAAAGGACCTTTAAAGGTCATCTAGTCCAAGCCCTCTACAATGAGCAGGGACATTTCAACTATGTCAGATTGCTCAGAGCCCCGTCCAACCTGACCTTGAATGTTTCCAGGGATGGGGCATCTAACACCTCTCTGGGCAACCTGTGCCAGTGTTTAACCACCCTCGTTGTAAAAAATTTCTTCCTTATAGCTAGTCTAAATCTTCTCTCTTGTAGTTTAAAGCCATTACCCCTTGTCCTATCACAACAGGCCCTACTAAAATATCTGTACCCATCTTTCTTGTAGGCCCCCTTCAGGTACTGAAAGGCCGTGATAAGGTCTCCTCGGAGCCTTCTCTTCTCCACACTGAATAACCCCAACTCTCTCAGCCTCTCCTCATAGCAGAGGTGCTCCAGCCCTCTGATCATTTTTGTGGCCCTCCTCTGGACCAACAGGTCCATGTCTTTCTTGTACTGAGGTGTCCAGAGCTGGACGCAGTACTCCAGGTGGGGTCTTACTAGACCAGAGTAGAGGGGCAGAATCGCCTCTCTCAACCTGCTGGCCACGCTTCTTTTGATTCAGCCCAGGACATTTGTCCAGGTCCCTCTGAATGGTATCCTGTCCCTCAGGTGTGTCAATTGCACCACTCAGCTTGGTATTGTCTACAAACTTGCTGAGGGTGCACTTGATACCACTGTCTATGTCATCGATGAAGATATTAAATAGTACTGGTCCAAATATAGACCCCTGAGAGGCATCACGTGTCAGCAATCTCCATCTGGACATTGAACCGTTGACCACTACTCTCTGCATGCAACCATCCAGCCAATTCCTTATCCACCAAACAGTCCATCCATCAAATCCATATCTTGGCAATTTAGAGAGAAGGATTTTGTGGGGAACCATGTAAAAGTCCTTCCAGAATTCCAGATAGATGACATCCATAGTTCTTCCCTTGTCCACAGATGTAGTCACTCCATCAGAGAAGGCCACGAGGGTGGTCAGGCAAGACTTGCCCCTGGTGAATCCATGCTGGCTGTCTTGATTCACCTCCCTGTCCCCCATGTGCCTTAGCACAGCTTCTAGGAGGATCTGTTCCATGACTTCCCAGGCACAGAGGGGAGGCTGGCAGGTCGGTAGTTCCCCGGGTTTTCCTTTCTATCCTTTTTAAAAATGGGTGCAATGTTTTGCTTTTTCCAGTCACTCAGGACTTCACCTGACTGCAATGACCTTTCACATCTCATGGAGAGTGGCTTTGGCAACTACATCAGCCAATTCCCTCAGGACTCNNNTCCTTTCAGGTAGTTGTAGAGAGCGGTAAGGTCTCACCTCAGCCTCCTTTTCTCCAGACTAAACAACCCCAGGTCCCTCAGTCGCTCCTCATAAGACTTGTGCTCCAGACCCCTTACCGACCTTATTTCCCTTCTCTGGACCTGTTCCAGCACCTCAATGTCTTTCTTGTGGTGAGGGGCCCAAAACTGAACACAGTACTCAAGGTGCAGTCTCACCAGTGCTGAGTACAGGGGGATGATCACTTCCCTAGTCCTACTCATCACACTATTTCTTATAAAGGCCAGGATGCTGTTGGCTTTCTTGGCCACCTGGGCACACTGCTGGCTCATATTCAGCCAGCTATCTATCAATACTCCCAGATCCTTTTCCACCAGGCAGCCTTCCAGTCACTCTTCCACAAGACTGTAGCCCTGCATGGGTTTGTTACACTCACTTGAGAGGTGTAGGAAGAGAGGTTGCTAGTGAAGACTGAGGCAAAAAAGTTGTTGAGTACCTCAGCCTGCTCCTCCTCTGTTGTTACCAGTTTGCCAGTCACATTCATCAGGGTGGGGTATGCTTCCTTTGACCTTCCTTTTCTGGCTCACGTGCCTACAGAAACCTATTCTATTATATGATTCGAAGCCCTTCTTATTAATCTTTGCATCCCTTGCAAGTTCAGCTCCAGCTGTGCCTTGGCCTTTCTGATCCCATCCCGACACAACCGGACAGTGTCCCTATATGCTCCCCAGGACACCTGTCCCTGCTTCCACTGCCTTGGCATTTCCTTCTTGCCCTTTTGTTTGACCATCAGGTCTTGACTCAGCCATGTCGATCTCTTGCCTTCCTTTCCTGATATCTTACACCTCACAATTGAGAGCTCTTGCGCTCTATGGAAAGCATCCTTAAAGATCATCCTTGTGACCTCCCTAATGTCTTCTGTGTCTTCTGCTTGCACCATGGTAACCATCTAGGGTGGGATTCATCTTACATATCCACAGGCAGCAGCAGTTCCACAGGGATCTGCATCTCAGCCAATCACCCTCCTTTTGTATTGATGAAGAGAAATTGGGTGGGTTTCTACATAAACATCTGTTAATTGAATATTGCCCTAGCAGTGGGAAGAGAGAGCCCAGGTGACCACGTCTTTCTCTTCTCTGTACTAAATATAAGGAAAGATTCTTAAAGTGAGACTGGAATGTTACGTAGCATGTTTCATTATAAACTACTTTACTGATCTTGCCCATCCTGCTCCATGTTTTTATTTTTATATACTATTTTTTTCACTTTTTTGTCACTGAATTCCCATGCTGTGATGTCAAAGGACTTCTGAAGGTCTTGTAAAAGAATTTATGCCCATTCCCTTAGCCCACGTTCCTAGTATTTCTGGCACCAGTTAATTGACTTGGACTGTTGGACTGCCTGAACTACAATTCAAAAACTGAGACCTCAAAGATAGGAAGCCATCTCCACCCATGGGGACATCAGGCAAGGACAGACATGATTCTGTGGCAATTCTACTTGTGATATTTGGGATGAAAGATTACTTAATCAGCACGTTCAGATGAAATCCTGGTTTGTTAGAAAATTTCCAATTAGAACTACTGGTTTCAACATCAGTCCATCTCAGCTTGTGTTTGGCTGCTTTTTGTCAAAGTTGTATAACAAAACTAAACTTGAGTACTCACACTTGATTTAGACCAGGCTTTCTTTGGGAATAATCATCCCTGATCTACTAATAGTTTGTATTAATACCTGGTACTCATGGGTCAAGCTTGCTACAGGCACCAGGGTTTACGACTACAATTCACAGAATCACAGAATCACAGAATGGTAGGGTTGGCAGGGACCTCTGGAGATCATCTGGTCCAACCTCCCTGCCAGAGCAGGGTCATCTAGAGCAGGTTGCACAGGAACGCGTCCAAACGCGTTTTGAATGTCTTCAGAGATGGAGACTCCACCACCTCTCTGGGCAGCCTGTTCCAGTGCTCTGCCACACTCAAAATAAAGAAGTTCCTTCTCACGTTCAGGTGGAACTTCCTGTGTTAAAGTTTGTGCCCATTACCTCTTGTCCTGTGACTGGGCACCACTGAAAAGAGCCTGGCCCCATCCTCCTGATGCTCACCCTTTAAGTATTTATAAGCATTGATAAGATTCCCCCTCAGTCATCTTTTTCCCAGACTGAAGAGACCCAAATCACCCACTTCTTCATAAGAGAGGTGTTCCAATCCCGTAATCATCTTTGTAGTCCTTTGCTGTACCCTCTCCAGCAGTTCCCTGTCCTTCTTGAACTGGGGAGCCCAGAACTGGGCACAGTACTCCAGATGTGACCTCACCAAGGCAGAGTAGAGGGGGACGATGACCTCCCTCGACCTGCAGGCCACACTCTTCTTGATGCACCCCAGGATGCCATTGGCCTTCTTGGCCACGAGGGC
>VWZL01005941.1:0-84325 GCA_013396915.1 Stercorarius parasiticus | reverse complement strand
TGGCTTTCCTCCAGTCCTCAGGCACCTCGCCTGTTCTCCAGGACCTTTCAAAGATGATGGAGAGAGGCCCAGCAATGACTTCTGCCAGCTCCCTCAGCACTCTTGGGTGCATCCCATCAGGACCCATGGACTTGTGGATGTCTAATTGACCTAACTGATCTCTCACTTGATCCTCCTCAACCAAGGGGAAGACTTCCTCTTTCCCTGTTACTTTCTCCAAAGCCTGGGACTCCTGAGGGCTGTCCCGAACAATAAAGACCGAAGCAAAGAAGGCATTCAGTAACTCCGCCTTCTCTGCATCCTCCGTCACCATGGCTCCTGTCTCATTCAACAGTGGGCCCACAACTTCTCTAGTGTTCCTTTTGCCTCCAATATACTTGAATAAGCCCTTCCTGTTGAGCTTGACATCTCTTGCCAGGTTTAATTCCAAGGAGGCCTTGGCTTTCCTCGTTTCATCTCTGCACCCTCTGGCGGCATTCTTGTAATCTTCCCCAGTGGTCAGTCCCTTCTTCCACTTAGTGTAAACTTCCTTCTTCCATTTGAGCTTTTTCAGATGTTCCCTGCTCAACCATGCAGGTCTCCTGCGTCCCTTGCCCGATTTCTTGTTTTTAGGGATGCACCGATCCTGAGCTTGGAGAAAGTGGTGTTTGAATACCACCCAGCTCTCTTGAGCCCGCCTGCCTTCCAGAGCCAATTAAACACGTGCCCCAAAATGACTGGAGACTTTGGAATCCCATTTCCTGGGATTGTTCTACAAGTGAGGGTTTCCAACATTCCACATGCCTTACGGATTTAACACAGAAATCACTGGGTTTGACAACTGTAAGGTAAATTGTTAGTAATAAAAGTACTTAAGATACTTTACTAGCAGAAAATGCAAACGTGAGATGCATATCAAGCAGAAACTCATATTTACCATGCAAGTGGATGCTAAAACCAGTTAAGGTTTTAGAGTCAATATTTGCCAAAGTGGCCTGCAAATTTGTGTGTCATAGCTGAAATGTTAGCTAGCACAGCCAAAAATTGAGGATCAGAACCTAAACCACCTGAAAATCCTAAAAATTATATTATCACAGGGTATTTTAGGAGCTGAATATAAACTGGGAATTTCTTCCATTCTTATTCTCACTACAGCAGAAAACTGAGTATCCTTAGCTTATTTTCCAATGTGCAAATAAGACCACTGAAAGGAGCAGTGCTGTGCAGACCTGAGAGCTGAGGTCCAGCTCGTGTGTTACGTTGCTCAATCCTGGCTGGGAAAATTCCCTGTCTAGATGCATCCTTGTGCCTTCTAAGCCAAGTGACCTTGGAGACAGAAGTGGAGTAAAGCCAACCTACCAGCAGCAAAATTCAGCAGAAGAACCAATGTATAAATCAGTAACAAAATGTTTTAGAATGAATCTTTCCTATCTGCCAGTTAGTAATTTGCTCCAGTTTCTTGCCCCTCCTGTTGCTCTTGAACTCTTTGCTTCGGCCTCATGCCATCAGTTCCCCTTGTCACTTTATAAATCCCTTCTTTCAGTATTTTTTGTTCCTCTTTTTTCTGTTTACTTAAACTCCCACATAAACAGCCTCTAGAATTGCAAAAGTATATGAATTAGTTGTTTCAAAACATCAGTTTTTCTAAATGTAAGAGATGTTTCCAGTTTTTGAACTTTCTCTTTGTTTTTTTTTTGCCTCTCACATTAACAGCCTGACACTTGAACTCAATGAGATCTTTAGCTCTGTGCTTTAGTTTTCCGTTTAGCAGACTGATAAATTGCGAAACATCATAATAGTGAGTTAATATCCAAAAACTCACCAGATTAGTCGCAAATGACGCATGGATGCTTATAAACTGAAACCTTTCTTCTGAAACCTTTGGTTGCCGTTATCAATTGCTGGTGTACTTATTATGGCAGAAATCCTTTTGCTTTCTGTTCGGTATGTGCTCAGGGAGTCCTAATTTTTATTGGAATGCAGAATGTAAAGGAGTAATGAGCATTGTCCTCAAGAACTCACAGGGTTCTTGAAAACTCCAGGGCTAGTTTGTTCATGGTTAAAGCAGCATGATACACAGGATTAATTAGTTCTTGCAATGTATCTCAGGGCATACTCTTGGTTCCTCTGCTTTCTGCAGTTAACTACGTATGAAGATGCTAAGACTCCCTTTTTCTTGTTTCTAGAATTCCAACTTTATTAGAGTCCATAAAGTCATTTCTGTTGCAAACTTCACAGTGAAACAGTCAGATCTGCAGCTCTCAGACGTCTTTCTAAAAGCACTTAACAACCTGCCCCTGGAGTACAACTATGCTTCATACAGCAGAATATTTGATGACTTTGGTACTCATTATTACACCTCTGGGAAGATGGGTGGTTCCTATGACATTCTTTATCAGTACAGCTCTGACGAACTGAAGAACTCGGGTAGGTAATCTTTAACAAGAAAATATCATGATTTGTTTACCATCTTTCTTATCACTGTTTTAAGGTCTTAGACCATATCGTAAGTTCTCCAACAGCAAAAAATCCTCTAGACTTGCATAGACCCAGGAATTACTCACACTGCCTAAATATAGAGCAAGAATAAATTTATTCTCTACACTGTCTTAATTTGAAAAGTTCAAGAGGTTTCCTACTTGGTAAATGTCATTGTGTTCAGGAAAACCTCTTAAGACCTTCAGATTGAGACCAGTGCCACAAGGAAAAGGTGTTCCAGCATATTTCGGTGTGTGACTGAGGTCTGAGAGGTCTAAGTGGTACTTTTTGGGATACAGTCATTAAAGTTGTTGGTATTGACTAGAAATTACTCTGAAAATATTCCCATGACTGCAAGACTGTCAAAATGAAAAGACAATACCACAAAAGTCAAAAACTAAGGTTAAAAGCTATGAATCTTAATGCAACTGCTGTAACTTGCATAACCATTACCTAAAGGGGATGGTAAGCATGACTCAGTCCAATACTGTTTGAACCTGGGGAAGCAGGCACCTGCAGTGGTGAAGTCTCCAGTGGTGAGTGAGGAGCAGGGAGACCTGCGATGGCTCACCTCGATATGGGAACCCGGGGGCATGTGACATGGTTATGGTGATGAAGCTGCTGCTCTGTGGTATTTCTAGGTCTGGCAGTGGATGAATCAACAGAGTGTGTTCGAACAGAAACAACAAGGCGTGTGTTCTTCTGGAAGAAAAAGAAAGTCAGTACCAGATGCACCACAAACAGGATGACTGTGAAACACGAAGGTGACCATTATGAGAATAGTGTCCATGTCCTGCTACTTACCCTGAGAGACACCATTCCCCTCAGCTAGGTGCCCCAGGTGATCTCTCGGCTTTGTGAGCTACAGATGCCTTTCCATCACTGTCAGAAGAGCCAGTGTTTCACTTTTTGTCTCTGAAGGAAGCACTGGAAACATTCTCTTACTTGCAAAAGAAGTTATGATGTAGGCGCACTCTTCCACTGCTCTGGAGCACCACCATTGGGGATCCAGTGGCAGTCAGCCACAGATCTGACAAACATTCCTGGGCCCAGGGCCAGGCATGATGACTGGGAAATGGGCACAACTAGAAATGTGTGATCATGACTGAGTTGCTGATCTTCCTTAAGGGTTGCTTAGGGCTCATTGTGAGAGTTGGGCAGGAGTAACACACTCCCTGACCTTCGCCTCCCACCTTCCTTATGTCAAGCAGACATCTGGGTGCAGGAGTCCGTAGAATCACAGAATCATCTAGGTTGGAAAGGACCTTTAAGATCATCAAGTCCAACCATCAACATAACACTGCCAAAACCACCACTAAACCATGTCCCTAAGACCATGTCTACCTGTCTTTTAAATACCCCCAGGGATGGCAGTTCCACCACTTCCATGGGCAGCCTGTTCCAATATTTGATAACCCTTTCAGTGAAGAAATTTTTCCTAATATCCATCCTAAATCTCCCCTGGTGCAACTTGAGGCCATTTCCTCTTGTCCTATCACTTGTTACTTGGGAGAAGACACCAACTCCCTGGCAATGTTACCTGGAAATGCCAGAAATGCATCACAGGAACTGCAAAAAGTTTCTGCATTTTCTGCAGGAATGGCAAGAGTCATGCTCTGCATCACTAAAAACGGGGGTTTCATCACCTCTGCCATGTTTTTGTCCTCATTTTATGATCAATTTCCATTACTTGGGTGCTTACAGCTGGGACTAAAGATCCTGCCTTGCAGTGTGTTCTTCTAGAGGACCCTGCTGTATCCCCAGCATTTTCCACAAGTGTCTTGTGTAGTTCTGAATACCTCTATGGCTGAGGTCTCAGACACTTTCAGACACTGCTGCCATAGTGGGGATTGTTTTTCTGAGCTTAGGCTTCATTCTTCCACAGCTAGCTTCAAAAAATCAATCTTAGTTTACTCTTTGATATCCTCTTCACTTTTTCTTAGAACTCTGTTGTTACATCTGCTCTCTTTGGAGGCCTTTGTCTGACAATACTGTGATGAAATCCCCTTTCAGGTTCCATTTTGGAGTCAGCAGAGCGGTCAGTCTCCCTGGTAAAAGGTGGCATGTCACAGTATGCAGCAGCTCTGGCCTGGGAGAAAAAGGGGGCTTTTCCAGATGACAGAGTCTTCACAGACTGGCTGGATTCAGCAAAGGACAATCCCGTGGTGATTGACTTTGAGGTAAGAGAAGAACAAGAAAAACATTGAGATAGTAAAGTACTCACCTGTTAGCTGCTCTTCAGAGACCTCTGCAGGTATTTTGTCTTTTAAATTGGGATGATGCTGTGTGGTGATATGAAAGCACATAAAGATTTATTAGAGCTACTTCTTGTGCATGTCGGTTTATAAGCCACACCAGATTTGCGTCATCCATGGACAGTGAGAGTAAGAGGGAGGAATACGCCTCTGCCATAGCAGGCACCAGCAGGAGCTCAGACACGGGCAGGGGTTAGTTACTGTGCAGGAAAGCAGTGCATGGTGCTGGGAACGCTATTTTTCCCAGTGCTCTTTCCCTTGTTAGGCCTATGATAAAAGGTATGGCACATAGCTAAACTGAAAGAATACAGCAGTCCCCTGTTATGTCTGTACTGCTCATTTAATGCAGTGTGCCTGGCCCCCCAGCTGGCACAGCAGCCGCTCAGCAGCAGCAGCAAAGCACTTGAGGCAGACAGCAGAACCTGCCTGAATGCAGCATGCTGTGATCTTCCTCCCACTGCAGCTGCTGAGCTCCTGAAGGAAGTGTAGGGGTGTCTCACATGGCAGGGACTGACTTTAAGCAAACCCCGCGTCGTCTATGGTGTGCTGAATTTTTAGACATGGTATCCCACTTGGTTGGTTTTCCACTGGTTCACAGAGCCCCAGATTGGGGAAATAAAAGCAATATAAACAGTATAATATAGATGTATAGCACTGTCATACTCCTTTAAAGCATCCATAACTTTCAACAAGCCTGACTCCTGTGTCATATAGCTTCATACGTAGGCTTTAGTGTCTTTAAAATTCTGCAGCTATCCCCGGCAGGACCCTGCTGGGTCTGGGTAACTGCTCACCCAACAGCTGTCTTGCAGGTGTCACCCATTGTGGATTTGGTGAAGAACGTGCCGTGTGCTGTGACCAAACGTCGCAACCTGGGGAGAGCCCTGAGAGAGTACGCGGGCAGGTTTGACCCTTGCCAGTGTGCTCCGTGCCCCAACAACGGCAGGCCAGTGCTTTCCGGGACAGAGTGCCTCTGCCTCTGCCAGGCTGGCACCTATGGCAAAAACTGTGAGATACGAGCTCCAGGTTACAAATCAGGTACTAGGGGTGATACTGTCGTAATGTAAATATGGTCCTTCTGGTATTTATTTGTCAAAGATGAATCTGTCATAACCTTCTCTTACTAAATCCATAGCACTTCTTACCACATGGTCAGAAAGTATAAGAATACAGGAAGGAATAAAAATAAAAATAAAAAATCAAACTGAATAGGCATGGCTCAAAAGACATTAGTAAGACATGGTAAAAGATTCCTTAGCTACATAATTAAGATACTAGGAAATGAGCAGTTCAGAAATAAGGATGAAGTTGAGATCAAAGATAATTGAGGCAAAAATTAAGAAACCTATTCCTTAGTTTTCCCTATAGTCTATTATGCTTAAGACTAAATGTCTAATGGAGATAAAAATTGTTGACTAAAATGTAGAAGGAAAACTCTTAAGGAGTCATCTTAAGAAGAGGGAACATAATCATCGTTCTGAAAATTTTAAAGAACAATTTCATGGAAACGGGTTTTTGAATGAAATTGGCACTAGTGTAATACCTATGGGAAACAGAAGAGACTTACAGTATTATATTTATTATTTCACATATTTATATTCCAGGACCAAAAGGGGACAGAAGGAAAAGTCACTCAGGCAGCTCCAGGTCTTATTAACTGACCCTGATAAGAAATATTTTGAAAGAAATAAACAATTGAAGATATGAAGATAGAGATGAATGTAGAAAGTGTGTTGCATGCAGAAAAGAAAATGTGTATAAATAAAAATTTTTATATATGATTCATGGTGGCACAGACAAAATACCCCAGGGGTTAAGAAAAGACGGTAGTGTTTTAATTTAGCTTGTATGGGATGTAGATTTGGGGTTTAGACATGGTGTTAGAGCTCAGATTTATTTAATAACTCACTAAATACTGAGCTGTCTAAATAGGTTGTCAGCTCCATGAAAACTCAAACATCTGTTTGTGCAATAGAAGTAGAAAATAAGCTGCTTCTGTGTTTGAAAGTTATTTGCAATCAAAACTATAAAGGAAGATATATTTCAGGTTTTCATGAAGCAGATGGAACGTAGCTGATCATCTCTTTGTAAAACTTCACATTCTAGAGACAATCTACTCCCTTAACAGTAACAATTTTAAATCCTTTGAAAATGACTATTATAAATTTACCACCATCCCTCTTGCATGTGGCCTTAAAAGAAATACTATGTATGGTACAGATCTACCAAAAGATGGGATTTCTTTTAATTCTTGCAGTTGCTGTAGATGGCCGCTGGGGTTGCTGGTCTCAATGGAGTTCATGTGATGCTTCCTTCAAAACAAGAAGGACCCGGGCGTGTAATAATCCATCCCCGATGAATGGTGGAAAGCCATGTGAAGGTGAACAGGAAGAAGAAGAGGACTGTTATGTCTCTGTATTCATGGACAGGTAAGAAGATGGTAGAGAAAAAGACCTCCATAGTCATGGAGCAGAGTTAAGGAGCCCTCCAGAATGGCTTTGTGACTACCAAGGAGAAATAGAAGACAGCTCTCCTGTCTGAACTTCTGTGGTGGGACGGAGAGAAGGCAATGATTGAAAATATTCACAACTTGCTTTGAGTTTGGATTTATACATTGTTTACTCCTAGAAAATGGCTGATGAATTACATACCAAGGTATACTTCTAGATCTCTTCCACTGTTTTGCATGGCTTTTTGTCCAAAGCCATGGAGAACTCATCTGCTTCTGTTCATGGGAACCAGCAGTTTCCATTTTTTTAATATCACATATTCATCTCTTAGAGGTTTAGGTCTGAACTCAGAATTCTCAGAGAATGCTCAGAGAGAATTCTGCTGGAACTACCAACTTTTCATATTCCCGCTTTGAGTATGTCTAAAGTACAGGTTTTGCATTGTTTCAACTTAAAATCATAAATCCAACACCAAACTGGCTCAGTTTCTTGGATCCTCAAGAGCAAGGCTTTGTACAGATTCAGTTTTTCTACTGGAACCAAGAGCTGAAGCAGGATTTTCATCATTGCTGCTGTAATGACTATAGAGGAGATTCTGGACTGGACAGGAGAGGATTAAAAGCAATAGGGTCCACAGTTCTTTGTCCCTCATTTCAGGTAGACACCACAGGCTGTGCAGCTCCACTCTCAGAAAGATCAGCCTCCTTTAACCATTGCCTGATGGCAACAGGCAGGTTCTGACTACACTGTCTTAAACCCCAAATCATGTGGACTCCTTAGAGCTTTTCTCTATATGCTGTTCATTGCCTGTTTCTTACTCTATAGAATATTTCATGAGTTATGTTGACAGAAATTGTAGCCCTGTGTCTATGACTTTTTTAGAGCTCTCACAATCTCCCTCCTATCAACACCTGCAACTTTTGATGTCCACCATATTTTATTTCAAAGTCAAATAAAGTTTTTTCACTGGAGAGCCGGCGGGGACTATATGACACAGACAACACACTTACAGCATTCCTGTCCAAAACTCCTGACATTATGACATTGTTATTTGGTGACACAATGCTTAAGATACATCCTTACCAGCACATATTTACTTTTCAGAGGCGCTCCTTGTATAAATGATGATGAAGCCAGGAGAGAAGAGGATATCTTGATTGCTGAACCTGAGTCTGGATGCTCCAGGCCAGACCCACCAGAAAATGGCTTTATTAGGGTGAGCATGAAAAATGGGTGACACAGAAGGAAATTGTAGTAGTTGCAAAGCTGGGAAATTTTACAGCTTCTTTGCCACATGTGCCTGATACCGAAGCTAGCTACTGTGCTAGTGAGCGTGTTGCTGTGTATGTGGCATGCTGTGGGACTCTAGTCCACCAAAGTCCACCAGCAACTGAAGCAAAGACAAGGTAAAATCAATTTCAAAGAGTGGTCCTTGAATCCTTCCTTTGTTACTGTGACATCAGTTACTGCAGCTGGACAAACATATCATTATATAGGTGAGTGGACGACTCATATTTCAGATAATGAAAAAAACGCATTAATTAGATCGTATCACCAGTTTTTTATCATTGTTTCTTTTAACAATGTCCAATATCATTACCATAGATTTTTGAGGGGCTTTTTGTTTCATTTTTTATAGAATGACAAGAATGAGTATGCTGTGGGGGAAGAAGCCGAAATCGCCTGTGTGAGTGGTCACGTCCTCAGTGGCTATCAATTCCTTCGGTGTCTGCCAGATCAAACCTGGACGCAGCAACCTGTTGAATGTCAACGTAAGAAAGAGAAAACTAATTTAGCCCCACAGCAAAACAGAAGTGGAAGAAAAACACAAAAAATATATTTTGATACAGGTTTTAAAAAAAGAATCTGTAATGATATCTGAGAAGATTGCATTTTAAGAAGGTATTTCATGTAGAGATGGCAAAAACCTAGCGAGTCAGTACATCATTCCTCTTCCAATTCAGGGGTGTTACTATTACGTACTTTATAAGGATACCATAATATTCAATGCTTTAGAAAACCCTCAGACGGATGCTGTGCGGTCCTTCTCTTGTCTAGTTTTACATGTCTTTAACAGAAAGACTCATCTTTTGTTTCCAGACTTACACAGATATCTTTAACTTGATTACATTTATGCTGAAGAAACTGTTCTTAGAGGAATTTGTCTACCTTTTTTTATATTAAATGAATGATGTGTCTCTAATCACCACCACCCCCCCAGGCTGCCTTGAAAATCCCCACAATAAATCAATGCCTTGAAGTATTTATAGTCCAATTAAAGATCAGAACTGACCTGGGTTTCCTAACCGGAGAGAATCCAGTAGTTTTCTAGAACTCAGTGTGATTTCATTGACTTAGTGTTCATTTTATCAAAAAAAAAAATTACCTGAATACACTTATGAGCTTTCTATTGTCATTCATTTAACTGTTTTGTTAATAGCTTCATTTACAAAAGAAAAATTAAAATATGCTGTTAATGAAATTATTATTATTTTTAAACTGTAAAATTAAATTTCTTATATTAGCATACATTAGAAACACATTGTAATTATTTAGTTATTGATTGAAAAATATTTTAAAGACTATGACAATGCACTGAAAATTTCTATACTTAATTATGCTAAATATTTATTAGTTTTGAATGTCATTCAAATGTTCAGTGTTACTGTTTTTATGTCTCTTCAGATGAAGCATTATGACTTGCTGTAATTATTCACACACCATAAACCCAAGAAGAATTATACTTTTTTCTTATTTATTACAGCCTCGGTATGCCTCAGGCCACCAACATCTGACAGTGTCACAATTTCCCCATTTAAGCAACAGTACAACATCGGCGAAACCATGAAGCTGAGCTGCCAAGCTGGGTTTATAGTCACGGGTCAAACACAGTATACTTGTGGGAAAGACCTGTCCTGGATACCTCCTGTGTTGAGATCTATTACATGTGAAAAAGGTTAGTACGCCTGCAGATACTTTACTGTTTCTATACTGCTGGTAATAACAGGACAGTTTATTTTAGCTAGGTAGAAGTAGGAGGCAGATGACTGGTTTTAAGACACGACAACTGTTCATTAATTTTGGTTTTCCTTTGTCCTTACCACAGTACGATATAATTTCAGCCCCAAACTTCTGCATTAAGTTTAGAATTCTTGGGTGCAATGTACTGTACACTTTAATTATGAAACTGAGATACTGAAACTGTTTTCTTAACTACAAAACAAAACAACCCCCAGCTGTATTAACGAGGCTTTATGAAAGAAAGCAAAATAGGAGAATGCGTTCTATTGAAACTTCAGCTTCTCTTCTTGTACAGGATTTTCCAGTAATTGTTGCAAAGACTGTTGTGTACTTGTGGAATCCAACCACAGCAGCTTTTTGAGAAATATGGCATAAATGGAAATTAATCCATTTTAGGTTTTACAGCAGGAGTCTAAGATATTTCTGTTCGCTCCATTACTAGTTACAGTAACTCTCACTCTTTTGCTTCAGATGTCCAAACTAAAATTAGAGGTATTTGCAATCCAGGACAAAAGCAGGTTGGATCTCAGTGTGTTTGTATGTCTCCAGAAGAAGATTGTGGGTAAGTTAAGTACTTCCATTAGAAAAAGAAAAGTTGAAGCTTCTCCACTGATAGACCAAGAGTCCATCGTGACACAAAGCAGGAAGGGTAACAAAAGACAACAGCAATCTGGGGCTACTCTGTTCAGATATCAGCCAGCTATGCTTCAGTATTGAAATTACAGTCCCATTTTTGTATTAAATAAATGCGCAATGACACTAACCAAATGGCACACCAGGGTGCATCCTTCTAACCTACATTACCATCTGCTACTACAGATCCCAACTCTTCCTTTTCTTCTCTTTATTCATCCAATTTCTATATTTTCACTGTCATCACCTTGCTATAATAGGTCATGCTCCTTGTGTTTGAGATTCACCTTTTTCAGGTGAACATGCTGCAAAATACACTGTATGTTTCAGTCTCCACAGCGTATAAAAATGTGTAAGACTTGGATTTACTGTCTCTTTACACAACATGACCTGCACAGACCATTGAGTCTTCAAGTGAATAGAGGGTTATCCTCGAGGATTTTTAATACATGACTGGCCAGGGTGGAGGTGTGGTGTGGGGCTGGAGATAGGAAAGATGAGCACAGATTGAGTATCAGCTGGGCTGTTGTACGGTTGAGATCAACACACGTTCCACCACAGGGCTCCTGTGCGACCACAGGCAAGTCCCTTGGCATGGGATTCATCTCATTCATGTCAGTGCCCAAATAACCAGTTATCTTCTCTCTCTCAAGAGTCCTTGGGTAGAAAGAGAGCATGTTCAGAGGGTGGTAGACATTGTCAAAAGTATATAGGCCAAATCCTCTGGAAACTAGAGAACCTTTGTTGATTAAAGCTATAAGCTTAACTCAGGAGGCTAAGCAAGGTGAGCTGTATTGCTCCCTCTCTTTGGGAAATGGCTAAGCTCAACAAAACAGAGCAGCCTGGAAATGCCTGCACTTGCTGACAATGAATCCACTCAGGAACCAAGAGCAATACATAAGGAAACTACAAGCAGCATGGCTGGGTTTGCCTGTCGTTGGCCCCAAAATAACTGTGCCTCAGAGGCAGTATCACACACACAGCTGCAGGGCTGCATTAACTCAGACAAGCTACTCCAGGGCCAACGGAAATTTCCCATGCCTTGTGGAGGTGATAGCACTCTCGTTTTCTTGTGCAGGCACATGTCCTTTACCTCCCATCTGTTGGACAGGACCAAAGCTTCCTCATTTCACAGCACTATGCTGTATCAGGTTCAAGTCCTGCAGTGACAGCCTTAGGTCTTTAGACAGATGTCTGACCTGGCCATGGCTTTGCTGTGTTTCATCTGAAGCTGGTGGAGCGTTTAGAAGCACAGACCTGTTCCACAGCCTGCTAAAATAATTTTTCTTTTTTCCTTGGGGCAGCCACTACTCAGAAGATATCTGTGTGCTACATGCTGTTTCTGAACAGAAAGTGACCAAGCCCAGCTGTCAGTATTCAGCTGAAATGTGCCTCGGAGAGCAGTCATTTCATTTCTTGCATGCTGGCCCTTGCTATGGTGATTCCAACCTAGACTGGGCTATTGAAAGGGCAAAGCTCTCTACAAATAGCTTGAAGAAAGTGCCCTGTGGCTTTGACACCTGCTATGACTGGGAGGAGTGTCCAGGTATGACTTCTGAATGGTGGGATTTATCCAGCCCTTTGCATCTAAAAATAAAATGTGCTGACTCCTTCACTGCTCCAAGAATGGGATTTACAAGCATTGTGGTCCATCTGAGCAAGTTACAGTGAGAGGAATGTGAAAGTGTGGTCAGTCCCATGTGCCTGCTGTCAAGTATTACTTAGATATGTGCCTTTTCCTTTAGGCACAAGTGGTGTAGCGTTGCCAGTTCCCATTAGTAAGGCACAAAAGGAACTTGAAGATTACGGGTGCTTTTTCAGGAGAATTAACATTTGAATCTTTAATCACAGAAACTTAGTCAGCAATGTTATCGCCCATTCCCTGTGAGGCTACTATAACCACTAGTTTGTACCTCATGAGTTAATTTGGGCCACACCCTCTATAGCATATAATTAAATTATGAAATTAAATCATGATAGTACTTAAAAAGCAAGACTGGGGCCACCAGGCTCAATGGGATTTTAATGGTAAAATTTGCAAATACCCATATGTGGAAACTGTGTTTATCGAGAGTTTTAATGAAATAACTAAGCTGGTGAAATCCCTCAGAGGATTATTTTATAAACACTGTTGTGCAACTTGGCTATTTATTCTGTAACAGTGATAAGAGCAGTAGGTTTTCCTGTAAATGTCTGAGTTGCTAGCTAGCTCTGTGCACGTCAAGCCCTTGCCAGGAAAAGGCTGAGTGGCTGCCACGCTCATTCCTCCACTTGCTTCCAGAGACAAATATCACACCTTGCCTACTTATGATAAATGTACAGCAGTCCTAAAACCCTGCTTTTAAGATGCAAGATTTCTGCAGCACAGGATTTGAAGTACATGGCTGTAAAATGACCACAGGAGATGTTGTTCCTTGTGGGGCTGAAGGAGAGGACATGACTAGGTGTGCCCCTCAAGGGACATACTGTGTTGGAGCTTCTAGGCACCTTGGGCTCCTGGGAAGGTGGTTATAAATTAATTTAAAAAAATATTTGGCTTATTTATTCCAGTGCCCCTAAGAAGCCTAGATCTGCTCCCCCTGCGAAAGTGGCTTAAAGCTGGATCCTGTGCCAACACCTCAGTGTTTTTCTCTCAAAAGCCTAGAGGAACCCTATGCAGTAAGGAAAAATGAGAGAGAGAGGAGAAAAATACATTAAATAAAATAAGTTTTCATTGTGGTTCTCAAGAGATTTGAATTGGACTTCCCTCCTCTCTATTGCCACAGAAGTCCTCTTTTTCATGAGAATGCAGAAACATTTAGGAAATTAAAGTTTTAGTTTTCCTCTGAATGAGTATCGATGCAGAGGCAGAAGATATTGCAATACCATGTGAAAGCAGCTAAATGGAGGAAAACACAAATTTTTCATATGTTTTAAGAAAGGGAACGCAGAAACTTAGTTTCCTGCCTAGGGAATTTCTGGGAAGGAATACAAGGAGTCAGAATCTGATTAGATCAGAAATCAATAATGAAATAACCGGCAGGACTGAGCTTTACCACAAGACAGCAGCAGGTAGCTTAGCATTCATAAAGGGAGCTTTAATGAAATAGGAGCTGACACAATATGGACCTTAAGACTCCATTTCACAGCAACATTGTGTGCAAGGATAACTGGGAACAGAAAGTCAACTTAATATCTTTTAGTTTAGAAGAAAGGTCAGGGAAAGCCAGTGGATAAAAGTAGTTAGATACTTCATTTCTGCTTCTGTATGGGCCACTGCTGCAAAAACTGATATTTAAAGCTGCTTTTGTCTCTACTCCTATTACCCTACCATCGAGTGTACGCGCTATAGGCTTTTTGTAACTAACGTATCACAAACCTCCAATAGTGGTTTTCCCTGTTGGACTTTGAAATGTTGTCAAACTATGAAATATGTTTTTAGTCATGACATTTGCAGCTAAAACTCCAACACATTCATTCACAGAGACACAGACACAGTGCTCCTGCCTGATGCCTTACCAGTGCCCCAAAGAAGAGGGACGCCTTCACTGCATCCATATGGTGTCGACAGGGAGGAGGAGGACAGTCAGTCACTGCACGCTGGCGGCCATGAAGTGTGCTGGCATCAAACTGGAGGTGCTGGAGCAGGAGAGCTGCCTGGTGTAACCCATCAGCTCTCCTAAGAGCCACCATGATTATCCCAATGTGTGCAGGCTGAGCCATGCTGGAGAAAACTCATCTGGTTATGAAAGGACAAGCAGATCAAAAAGTAGAGGATGAAAAAAAAATAGAGCTCGCTTAACAGATTTTTGGGAGAAGGGTGTCAGTGGGGTTTTTCTGGTCTGAAAATGATCTGGGGTGTTGGGTGTAGGGACTGCTCTCACTGCTGGCAAGTCTGTGGATGTACAGAGGGAGGTAGATAAGCAGACGGGAAGGGAGAAAGGGGACCATTGCCTCTGGTCTTCCCTGCTGCTGGGTGAGATTTTCCTTTCCTCAGACGTTTGTTGCTCTGTTCCTGCACTTGTGACCGCTGTGCACTGTGGTTGTCTTTCTGGCTGAGTGCTGGCTGTACCATCCAGGCAGGCAGACTTCAGCATCATTGCGCATTCTCTCTGACACTTAATGGGGTCATGAAGGAGGCTACTTGTCTGGGCATTCAAGGTATAAATTCAGGGAGAAATAGAAAATACTGAAAACATCAAATATGCAATGATTGAGTGAAGTCTTCAAAACCAAGATGTTTTAAATCAGAGTAACTGAAAGGGGGAAACTTCTGGGTTGGTTTGTTGATTTTGAGTCTTAGACACCATTGGGAAATTTTTATGATACTCCAGAAGTGAATTAAACACATTTGTGCTTAAATATAAAAGAAAAAATTTAATAACAATGCATTGGGCAGTAACATGCTACACAGTTCTATATGGAGTTTGCAAAAATGCATCACAAGCAGGTTCCTTAAAAACACTTGCACCAGCACCAATCCAGAGAGCAGATGTGCTGCCCAAAGGTGGCCCCTGAGCACTCCCATTCCAGGATGGGTACAAGATGATGCTGAGGCTGTTTCTCGTATCATCACCAAGGGAAACTTTACTCCCTTGCAAGAACAAATGTTCTTTCTCTGACATTTCTACTTCCAGCCAGTTTAACCCCTTCTTGTAGTTTGTCCTTCTTGCCCTCCGTGCCAGATCATTCTTCAGTCACAAATTACCACTGCTGAGCAGTTACAATCAGAATTTCCCCTTCAACACTCAAAATTTTACAAAACTGAGGATTAGAAACCTACCTTCCAAGAGGAAAGTTGAAAGTGACCTTCTTTCGTCAGCAGTCATCAGAACAATGAGAATCTGGGAAAAAAGCATGAGAAGTGTCCATTGACAAATAACCTTCCCTGTGTATAAGCGCCACACCTCGCCATGGGCTAGGCAGAGTCACTTGGGAGCTGGGAGTGGGTCAGACGTGAAATGGTTATTTTTCCTCCAAGGAGGTATCAGACCCCTATATTTGGGATGTTGCCAAGCTCCTTAAATCAGCAGCTAGTCTCAACTGGATGAAGCTCGATGAAAAGAAGCCATTAAATCTGCTGCTAAATACAATAAAGCATTATGCTTTCTTGCTTAAAACGTGTAGTAAAAATGATTATTAAAAACTCAGATAGTTTTGCGTTTGTAGTTCTGTAGCTCTTTCCTCCAACTGAAGATATATGCTAATATGCTGGTGACGGCCTGGGAGAGGGTTGCAAATTTGATTGTCCCCAGCTTGTTTTTAGTGCCCTTATTTCTTCTTGCTGGTTGCATTCCGTGGGGGAATAATCACTCAGAATGGCTATGTATGCCTTCTGCACCCAACAAGCAATGAAGATTTCTTGCTCCTGACCCTCTAACCTTAATACTAGCTTTTCATTACACGACTCTGATTCCAGTGTGACTGTCTAGTAATGTTTCTGATAGGAGGAATTTTTTTCCCTGACGCTTCTCACCATGATAAATTGCCAGATGAAGTTATTTCCTGGTAAACAGAAGGCAGACGAGAGCTCCCTAGCTGCCCCCATTTCTCCAGCACCTCTGGTCTCAAAGTGGATGTGTGCTATGCAAGCACTCGCATTAGTACTTAGTTGTTCTCTCTTCCTGATGTGGATAACGTAGTTTCTGTTTTAGTTGAGCATTATGGCACAGAGTGGAGACATCATCTGCTACTCGCTAGTAAGGTGGAGATTCAGCCATAAACTGAATCCAGAGGAAATCTTCAGCTTGCTGAAATTAGTGGGAGTTTTGCTGTTGACTTCAGGACTGCACTGACAAGGGTCAGGGCTGCAACCACAAGGACTTTGCGTTTGCTGCTATGCTCCATCACAGGGGTCTACATCAAAGACTGCAGCTCTTTAATTTTTCCTGCAACACCTACCTTTTTCTTGGATAAGCTCTCCTTTTCTACTGTGAGAACTTATATTAGATAATGACAGAGTTTTCTTGTTCAATGGTGGCAGGAAATGCTGACCCTCCTTTGCCATTGTAAGCTCCAAGTAATATTATCTGGCTTGATGGATCATTGCCTTGGGTCATAAATTATAATTGGGGAAGATGAAACAAACCTGAACTAAATCTGTCAGGGTAACCAGGGTCACAGAGACCTCACTGATTCTCCAAGGACAGCTTTCTCGGTAATGCAGCTTCTCTACTGCACAGAAAAATCCCATCTATTTGTTCTTAACATCAGAGAGGAGGCATTATCCCAAATGAATATAATGAGCCTTTCCGCTGATGCAAAGTTCCATACAACATCCCAGCATATCTAATTTTTCTCTAGCACAAGAGTATGTGAAGTGTATGTAGAATACACTTACCACAGTGAGACAGCTGAGGCATGATTCAATGGTTGGACAATTAGCAGCTGCTGTTGTGGGTTTCTGTATAAATAGTTATTGCAATTGTAACATAGAACGCAAAATTTGACCAAATATAGAAGAGAACTGAATATATATATATAGTGTCTGTTATGACGTTTATCCTTATACAACCTCAGAAAGGGGTAATCCAGAGTTTGCTTCAAGGGTTTGAAGATAAAGCAGATACACAGGTTTAACTAGTAACAACCAAACTTTTTCCAATGGGCCACTGCTTAATTACAGCAATTACTGTTTCCTGTTACAGCTATGAGAGAAAATATCTTGAATTAAATGTTTGAGCCCTGATGTCTTTATTTCAGCTGTTATGTGAGAAGTAAACTTCTGTTACGAATTTGGTGCAAAATACGACTGTGGCTACTAAATGCAAAGTTGCTACATGCAGCGAGCACAGTAGAAGATAGGAACCAGAGCTTTTGCTAGTGCCACTTTCGCAGTGAGGGGTAAATGAGAGGCGATCTCAGACAGCTTTTCCCACTGGGTTCCTGCACAGCTCACTGGTCTCCAATGCACTCCTGGGCTTTTACTCCAGGGTGTGCAGGGATGCATCTCCAGCAGCAGCATAATTTGTGGCATTCATGACAGCTCCAGCTCAACATATTCAGTTTAAGCATTTAGATGAAGAGGTCCATCATGTTTCTCCTCATCCAGAGATCCCTGAGCAGTAGGTTTTGGCTAGTTGCTTCAGAAAATGGAGGCTTCAGCTATATCTGTAACAGAACGGACTCAACTTTGCTGGTGGAATGTTATGGGATAAAGATGCTAAAAATAATATTGTTTATAAATCAGAAATTAACTAGATTTAATAAGCCCTCTGCTCAGAGGTGTCAGTTTTACTATAAGGGGTCTTTCAACTGGCTCCCAAGGCTCTGTGTGTTTGTGTGTGGGTAGGTGTGAAGATTTCCAACACAGAGGGGTTTGGGTAAGCTGATCTTCCTTCCTTGGTTACTGGGAGTGAGATGCCCCTAAAAGTGTATGCCTGCATCCAAGCTAATCAACTTTGTCTGTCCTTTTAGTCAGTGAAGGAGAGAAACAGTCCTTCGGACAGGATTTCTGTCTTATTAGGTAGACATCTGAAAACAGGCCAGATGAGTCATGCCCTAAAGGTGCCTGTCTTCCTTGTTGACTGTGAAGGGAGATGGAGGGTGACTAGGTCAGATACAAATATTTATGCTATAGATGTCTAAAATTGGATTAAATTAATCCTACCATTTCTATTTTTAAAATTGTATGTGTTTATGTATGTATTTAAAATATATGAATATATATATACTCCTAACATTTAATTTCCAGCACTGACTTGTTTGTCTTCTAGATGAGTGCCATTTATATTGCCAGTTTTCAGGAATAACTGGCTCCATTCACAAAGGACCGAAGCTGTTGTGGGGCTTGGCCCTGTGATAGCCCAAGGCTAGAGACTGGCTCCCAAAACGGTGCTGAGCACCACAGGAGGTGCCTGTGCTTCCTTCCCATCGCACGCTCAGTGAACCAGAAATCATTATTAATGTCTGGGTGGAAGGGACGAGCGTGTTTGTTTGAGACACAGCCAGCCACTGGCAAAACAGAGACAGGATGGTTTTAGTGCCTTGTGCCCTGCCCATTACACAATGGAGCTTGGGGCCCAGTTGTTCCAGGACCTGCAATAACCAAACCCCAAGTAGAAGGCACTCGATTCTAACATGTCGCTTTTTAGATGAAGCCTTGTTGCTTTTCTTCCTCCCACACTCCCCCCTGGACTCCCATTATGTCCTAAGTTGAGAGTCGGGGGTCTTCAGCCTGACACAAACTGACTTGGGAAGCCATTGCTCACGTAAGTTGCACAGCAGCAGAGCCTTTCACCCAGCATCATCTTTAGGTGACTAAATCATTTACCTAGAGCACACAAGGGATCTCAAGTGCCGGGTCCTGCACTTGGGTCACAACAACCCCATGCAACGTTATAAGCGTGGGGAAGAGTGGCTGGCGAGCTGCCTGGCAGCAAAGGGCCTGGGGGTGCTGGTCGACAGCCGGCTGAACATGAGCCAGCAGTGTTGCCCAGGTGGCCAACAGCATTCTGGCTTGCATCAGGAATAGTGTGGTGAGTAGGACTGGGGAAGTGATTGTCCCCCTGTACTCGGCACTGGTGAGGCCCCACCTCGAACACCGTGTTCAGTTTTGTGCCCCTCACCACAAGAAAGACATTGAGGTGCTGGAGCATGTCCAGAGAAGGGCAACAAAGCTGGTGAGGGGTCTGGAGAACAAGCCTCATGAGGAGTGGCTGAGGGAGCTGGGTTTGTTCAGCCTGGAGAAAAGGAGGCTGAGGGGAGACCTTATCGCTCTCTACAACTGCCTGAAAGGAGGTTGTGGTGAGGTGGGGGTCGGTCTCTTCTCCCAAGTAACAGGTGATAGGACAAGAGGAGACAACCTCAAGTTGTGCCAGGGGAGCTTTAGACTGGATATTAGGAAAAATTTTTACACTGCAAGGATTGTTAAGCATTGGAACAGGCTGCCCAGGGAAGTGGTTGAGGCACCATCTCTGGAGGTACGTTTTTAGTAGACATAGTACTCAGAGATATAGTATGGTGACAATTTTAGTCAGAGTTAAGTTCATGGTTGGATTTTATGATCTGAAAGGCCCCTTCCAACCCAGGCAATTCTATGATTCTGTGATTCAGGCGTTAGGACCTGATGGCACCAGCCACGCTTATGGCCCAGACCAGCTTCCCACAGGCCTCCCCCACCCTGCCATGGCCCCCAGGGCCATCAGATCTTGCCCTGCCTGGCCATGGACCATATTGATCGGGATCTCTGCTCATGGGCCAATGACCCAGCCTGGCCTTGGCCTGTCCCCATCCCCAGGGGGGTGCCCGGGACTGGGGCTGCACATCTGTGAGGTGGGACCAGCCTGGGCTGCCCAGTGCTGCTGGCTGCCTGGGGGACCATGGAGCCCCCAGCCCCTGCGGCACCCTGACAGGAAGGTAAAGGAGTGCACATTTAGCTGGAAGTCACAAAGATGTCAGCAAGTGAAAACTTCTAATGATATTTTCTTTATTGGGTATAAAACCTGCTTACCGGGGACTTTCTCCCTTTACTGCTCTCTGCTGCTGAGAACCTGCTACAATAATAAAACCAGTCTTCCTTTTCTATTAGATCTTTCTGACAACATAGTGTAAATAGCTCAGCTGATAGGAGAGCCTTAGTTTTTCTGTGGTGATATCTTGCTTTTCAGATAAATCAACTACAAAAGCTATCACACACGAGTGATTACAGGTAATGGGCCCCAGCTGGGAATTTCAGGCCCCTGATGAACAAGTAGGTCTTGTCAAATGCTGTCTCGGAGGCTTCAGACCTGGTCAATGTGACCTGTGTGTTAAAAACCACTCAGGGAGAAAATAAAGCTGATTATCTGCTGTTTCCTCAGTTCACTGGCTGTTTACTTGTACCTCAGGAAGGCTTTCTGACACCACGCTGTAAAGCAGCTGATCCATAGCTTCAGATTAACAGTCTGGAGAGAGAGCTGCAATTAACAGCAGAGCAGAAATCAGAATTTTTCCTGGAAATCATCTCGGCTTAAAGACAATTGAACCTTATAGCAGAATAAACCACAGCTGGTTGAAAACACTTGATTACTTTTTTTTCCTAATTTCCACAACTGATGTTTACAATGCACATGTAATCAGGGTGAAGCAGGTTATAATAAGCAGGTGCATAGGTGCCATTGCCACAGTCTCGTTCCAGAATCGAGTCACTGAATATGTCGCCAGCCACCCTGGGGGTGTGCAAATCTGAGGAAGAGCCCACTAATGCTCCCCCGAGAGCATTTTTCCTGCCAGACACCTCCTGCCACCTTTCAGGGGAGCTCAGGGGATAACTGTAATTTTGGACAAGGCAGATGATTGGATCCCAACACATCTGCATAAGTACAGCTAAAGACTGTGGGTAAGAATATATAGGAAAGTTTGGTGTTTCCATTCCCTGAGATGATTACTGCATGAGCTAAAAATAATCAGAAGCCCTGAAACCACTATTCCAAAATAATCCACTAAAAGTGAACCATACTTACAGCCAGGGTGACATGATTTCAAACCTGAACATGTTCCAGGTAGTGCTAGATTGCATTACAGAAAAATGGTGGTCTTGGTTCACCACGGCCATGCACCAGGAAAAATACTGATGCAAAATAAAAGTATCCAAGGACTGCAACAGGAGCAGGGACAAAAAAACATGACACACACTGGTCAGGCTGACAGATTCAACAAGCATGCTTTGGATTTCAGGAGGCAGAAGGGAACTGGCCTTTTATCAAGTTTGGGGACTAAGAATTTTTTTCTGCTTTATTTTAAGTTTTTCTCCTTTGATAGTGACAGCTCTGGAGAAGCCTGTATCCTTGTCAGAGTCAGAAAATGAAGCCACATTGCCAGTATTTAGTTGAAAATGTCTAGAAGACCAGAAACCCTTCTTTCTGTGTAGTGGTCCCTGTAATTGTGACATTGACATGAATTGGGCTATTGAAATGATGAAGTCTTCAGTGAGGACTGGAAGGAAACAGCCCTGCAGGTATGACACCTGCTACCACTGGGAAATGCATTGGGTATAACTTTCAAATGTCTTGATTTAGGTCTCGCATTTTCAAAGCTAAATTTGATGATCAGTCCTTGGATTCACAGAAGTTCTGTGACTGCCAGTTACAAACCTTTGTATTGCATGTAATGACTTGCTGATTTTATTTGCAGAGGTTTGAAGGCCAGAGATGAGTCTGGCAAGTAAGTACTTCTCTTATGAAACCATTTTAGGAGCTACTGTTATTAACAGTGATCATCCAAGAAATAGAAATGATCTAGCAAATAAATAATACTTTACAGTTGGACCTTAGCAATGGGCTAATCTTCTGGAAGTATTTCATAACTGTTACTTTATAAACCAGTTGCACGTAAAATTTCATGGCTCGTGTAAGTTCAGGATATTTTGTGAGTGGAGTGTTTTTAGTCCTGTGTCCCCAGAAGCAGCAGAGTGGGGTCACCATAACACTGCAGGTGTTTCTGTCCTCTGTCGAGCAGCCTGGTTGTGTCTGTGCTGCTTAAACGAAAGACAGCCGGGCCATGTGCTTCAGGAAAGGGCACATGGTTATCCTTCCCATTGAATTATTTAATGTGGTTTTGGTCGGTGCTAGCTAGTCCTCCCCCAAACAGCATTTGTGTCCAGTTCAAGCATGCACGTGGGTTGAGGACTGTTTCCAGGAGGACAACTGGTTTTGTGGCAGGGGGTTAGTTGTCTGGATGACCTATACCCCTTTGCCTCTGGGACTTAAAATGAGGCCTGTCCAGTTTTATTCACTGTTATAAGCATTGGTTATTTGCTCTTTCCCATGAATTCCTAGACTTGATTTACTTTATTCACATGCTCATATCTGTTTTGAAATTCTCTAGCATGCTCTAAGGACAGACAACAGTCCAAAGGGTCAGTGTGTAGGGCCAGAGAAACATTCCAGTTTTTGAAGAATAAAGGAAGCTTGACAGTAGTGTTTCACATCTGGGATCTCTAACTGGGCTGAGAAATTTTAAGAAATTAAGATCTTTTTTCAGTATTGCCCGAAACCTCAAGCAATACTCTGTATGTTTCTTCAAGCTCTCTGAAGCTAAAACTGCACAGTACAGCAATACATGATGGTATCAGATGTTTTATGATAATAATCTCATATCACACACACAGAGAATCACACAGAATGGTTCCTTGGTTTAGTTTGCTAGGGAATAATTTCTGACTGAGTACATGTGAAACCCCAGGTTATTTTGTTAGCATCTGTGAATACATGGTTGTTTTGTCTGTGAAATTCCTCTGAGAGCACTGTGTCGATATTTGTTGTGCAACACTTCTATTTGCTATGTAACAGGGTGAGAACAGCAGTGGGTTTTCCTGTAAATGTGAAGTTTTTCTTGGCTGACACAATGTGCAGAGCCCTGCCAAGAAAAAGCTGGGTAGCGGCTGCATTCCCTACTGGCTTGATGGGTACACTTGGGTGTGTGTGCAGGTATGTGTCTGCACACGTCTGCAAAAACCCCCATTTGCTGGAGGGAATGAAAATGCTTTAGCACTGGCCAAGACCACCACATGCTCCCATTGCTGGTATAGCCATGGATGTTGCAGTCCCCATTTAGGCTGCAGGTAGCTTGCATGTGTGAGCACGCATGACAGAGATACTTCGGTTTATCATTCTTGCCCTTGTAGGTACAACCTCAGTGTCAGGACCTTGGCTTACTGTTTCGCCTTGTGGTATATGTCCTTTCTTTCTAAAATCAACAAGACTTGTTAATACATCTTGAGTGCAGCAGCAAAACAGCATGAGCAGTCAGTCCTTGCTGGATGCAGTTGTGGCTGGCACCATCCTTCTGCTGGCCAGAGACAACTCTTCTGTGTTTTGCAGTAGAGAGAAAAAGAAATCAATCGCAGTTTATATTCCTGCGCCTCCCGTCATATGTAGCAATGGCTCTGCTGTTACATGGTGGCTCATCACAGTGAGCAATGCGGCAGAGCCACAGTGTGGTGGAAATGCAGCTGATCTGTAATAATGTTATTAATATGGTGATGCAATAGCTTTAGGTGGTGACAAGACCAGGGCAGGAGGTTATTGATTAAGCTTCTATTGGGGCTGGAGAGAGAACAAACAAAAAAGCGATACAACAGCTCCCAGGTTGGAAAGCAATGAGCAAAATCATCAGGTGTAAAGATCTGTCCCCAGAGAAATTGTGAGTGTGTTTCATCAGGTTATGAACTGGCAAGCGAGAGACAACAGCAAGTTAAGCCCTACAAGAAGTGAGGCGGAATAGTGGAAGCATGCTTGACCAAAATAAAGAAGCCATTAAGAGAACAGGAGAGAAAAGGGACTTCTCAGTGGCGCGGAATAACATACATTGTAAATGTTATTTACACCTGTTTTTTAATGTTTTCAAAACATTCTTCAAAACATTTTTAGTTTAGTTAGTGGTGTTTTGCTTTAGGCAGGGCACTAAACTGCTGATCCGCTCTCACCTGGGAGGTTCCTGGCCAGGGCTGCAGGTCAGGGGGTGCTTCAGGAACCACAGCCTCCTGCTCCATGTGTCTCTCACCCTGAGAGGTGCAGGATACCTATGGGTGCCAGGGCATGAGCTCAAGAAGCCATGAGAAGCACAGTGGGGATATACAGTCACCAGTGAAAAAGAGGTTTTCAAATGTTAGCTCAGACGATTAGTGCTACCATTATTAGTTTAACAACAGCAGGTTGGTGGACTTCTTCGTTAGTCTCCAGGTGCACATTGGTCCCAAATCTTTTCCATGCATGTCACTGTATATGAAGATAAAGTGTCTGTCATTATTCACATGCTAATTTGCTGCTCCCAGATTAGGAAAAGGTACATCAGAAGTGCCTTATTCTTTCCTAAGTTTTTTTCTAGCTACATGTCTGTTCTGCTTGGGAATATTCTATGTCTTATGCTTAACCTAGGGCCACTACTGCTCTGTGCCAGTCCTGCTGTATCCTTCCCACCTTTTCTTCTGGGACATCTTCCTTTCCCAGCTTGCCATTTTTCAGAAAAGGAGACTGTGACAGGGCCATTTAAGCAGCAGTCTATCTACCTGTGTTGTCCCTTCAATAATATTTCAACCTGTTGTCTACCTTTTAACAACATGTAACTGAAGGTTAGATGTCCCAAAGGTATTGATTCTTTAGTATCTTTCATGAAAATAGGCAGCTGGGTAGAGGCAGATCTCTCTGGTGCTTTCCCCGAGGGAAAGGACGCAGTGCAGACTTGTTCTTGCTAATCGGAGAATCTATAAAACAAAATAAATTCCTAGAAAACTAGATCTTGATAGTGCATTGCTCAGGGGACCGCTTTTTTGAAAGGAAGCAACTAAGGCTGAATTTCACTCCACATGCTGGTATGTTTACCAAATAGTGTTAACTAGGAGGAACTTTTTCAGTGTTACTGTTCTATTAAGGTCCCACTTTCCTTGTACCTGCTGCTCTGCATCAGGTAAGCATTTTTACTGAGCAGTTTGTGGTGATATCTTCCAAGTCACTGGCCTCAGATGATCCCATGAGTCTGGCTCATCAGTACGGATAACAAATTTACCTTACCTCTATATGAGTTAAATTTAATCTGCCACAGTATCACTCCATTTCCCAGTTGGTTTCTGTCTCTCAGCAGGGCAATATTTTTTTTTTAGTTGAATGTCATTTGCAAAAATTTACCATCTTGCTGTGAGTTTTCTCCTTCATTCTTTCTCCTTCTCTCTTCACATAATATATGAAACTGTTGGTCCCTCTACACATCCCTGGGAGGATCTCATCTCATTGATAATAGGATCAGATATTTCCAATACTGCATGAACATTAAGATGCTCCCTCTGGGGACATGCATGCATTGCAGGTCTCATTGGATCTGGCCTCATAGACTGGGAAATGTGACAGCAAGGCAGAGTGATGTTCTCAGTAGCTTAAAAGAGCCCAGTTCCCATAAAAGCCTGTTGTCTGCCATGGAAGTGTTCTGCAGCTCTCTGTTTCTGCTCTTCACAGTTCAACTGCCCAAGGCTCAGGTCATCTAATACCAAATTCCTCCCAAGTATCCTGACACATGGTGACGGGGCAAATGCTCCCCCAAAAGAAGCTTGTGCTCATTTAGTTCAGGTAAAACAAACAGGTTTGCTGCGCTCTGTCACATAATTTTGCTAAACTTATTGACTCCATGGAACCATGATCCCCTCTTTGTTCTTCTCATCTGATGCTAATTGATCTGACTTTGCTTTCTCACCAAGGAAAATGTCCCACACTTCCTTGTTTGTTTAGCAACATAGTGACGAGGTGGATCACAGTGACTGGGGATGCTTCTGTACTGAAAGGGCCAAAGTGTGCCCAGCAGATGTGCACACCACAGGGATGAATGAACACTTGGACAGATTATCATCCCAGCCACTGGTCCTACATGAATCTGGTTTTTGTTGATTAAATAGTCATATTGCTTTGAAGAAAACTTCTACCTACTCACCACTTCTTCCTCCCCTCCTAAGCAGCATTACACACTCAGCCGATTGTTTAAAAAAAAAAAAAGAAAACCATACAAACCCCTCCCCCAAACAAACCAAAATGGATCATGGCTGTCCTAAAATGCTGTAAGATGTCCTCAGATTTTCAGGAGGGAAGATGGAACTGAACTGCTTTCTGACCTGGCCAAATACAAGACTGAAAACAGTATGTGGCAGAAGTCAGGCAAGGAAAGGACTGCAGTGTCACAGCACGAAGGGGAGCAGACCCTTGCTGGACACCTGCAGGCAGGAGGCTAGGAGAGAAAGAGTCTATGAGCTGTCTACAGGGAAGGAGCTGGCTGGGCTGAGAACTAGGAGAGGGAAAGATGAAGTGGGTAATTAGAAAGAAAAAGGAGAGAAAAGGATCCCTGCGAAGATTTAGATGGGTCAGATAAACAGTGAGATGTCAGGGACTAGATGAAGCATTTGAAATGCAGGCTTCATTAATATTTTGTCTGTTTTATCTCAGACTAATTTATTTTATGGGTGTGGAGATCTGTTCCTGCTGATGTATCGAGGTGACTCTCAACATTTCTTGAGGCCCTTTGCTGGTTTTCTACATTTCCCTATATTTGAAGACATGAATCACTAAGTCACTATTATTTCTGTGCTATCTATCAGGAAATTTCCAGGTGATTTTCTCTTGCCTCAGGCAGCTATCACAGAATCACAGAATGGTAGGGGTTGGAAGGGACCTTCAGAGATCATCTAGTCCAACCCCTCTGCCAAAGTAGGTTCACCTACAGTCGCGTGCACAGGAAAACATTCAGGTGGGTTTTGAATATCTACAGAGAAGGAGACTTCTCTGGAGCAGCCATGCCCTCTCTGGGCAGCCTGTTCCAGTGCTCTGTCACCCTCAAAGTGAAGAATTTTTTCCTCATGTTCAGATGCAACTTCCTGTGTTCCAGTGTGTGCCCATTGCCCCTTGTCCTGTCTCTGGGCACCACTAAAAAGCGTCCGGCCCCATCCTCTTGACACCCTCCCTCTAACTCTTCTCTTCTCCAGGCTAAACAGACCCAGGTCTCTCAGCCTTTCTTCATAAGACAGATGCTCCTGTCCCCTGAACATCTTTGTAGCCCTCTGCTGGACTGTCTCCAGTAGTTCCCTGTCCTTCTTGAACTGTGGAGCGCAGAACTGAACATGGTACTCCAGATGTGGCCTCAACAGGGCAGAGTAGAGGGGGAGGATGACCTCTTTTTAATGCACCCCAGGACATCATTGGTCTTCTTGGTNGTGTGTGCCCATTGCCCCTTGTCCTGTCTCTGGGCACCACTAAAAAGCGTCCGGCCCCATCCTCTTGACACCCTCCCTCTAACTCTTCTCTTCTCCAGGCTAAACAGACCCAGGTCTCTCAGCCTTTCTTCATAAGACAGATGCTCCTGTCCCCTGAACATCTTTGTAGCCCTCTGCTGGACTGTCTCCAGTAGTTCCCTGTCCTTCTTGAACTGTGGAGCGCAGAACTGAACATGGTACTCCAGATGTGGCCTCAACAGGGCAGAGTAGAGGGGGAGGATGACCTCTTTTTAATGCACCCCAGGACATCATTGGTCTTCTTGGTCATGTTGCTGGCTCATGGTCAACTTGTTGGTCCCATGTCCCTCTCTGCAGAGCTGCTCTCCAGAAAGTCAACCCTTAACCTTTACGGGTGTATGGGGCTATTCCTCCCCAGGTGCAGGACCCTACACTTGCCCTTGCTGAACTTCATTAGGTTCCTCTCCACCTAACTCTCCAGCCTGTCCAAGTCTCGCTGAATGGCAGCACAGCCTTCTGGTGTGTCAGCCACTCCTCCAGTTTTGTTTCATCAGCAAACTTGCTGTTGTGTCAGTTGCCCCAAGAAAAAGGTTAGAAATTGTGGACTAACAGAGCTGGGAGTAACCATGCAGCAAAGATCGGTCTGCTGTCCAAACATGCTACTGCTGAGCAAATAATACAGAGCAAATAACTGATTAATTATTTTGGCTTTCATTGTACTTGTTTTCATCTATGAGCTATTCACAAAAATTTATGATTTGCTCAAAAAAAAAAAAAGTGACATTAAGTTCCAGAGAGCATAAAGGTCAGGAGGTTAGTGCTGTGAGTGCAGTGGCAACCTTCCCCTCCAACATAGCTGCCCCAGAAGAGAGTGTCTCCAAGGGAAACCATGCTGCTCCTCCTGCTTAATCCTCATTGCTGGCACCATGGAAAGCAAAGTTTTTCCAGCTGAGGGTAGGGTTTTTGTGTGAGGAAGCTACAGGTACAAACATGACAACCAAGAGAGATGTTTTATCTGGTAGGTATTTATTGATAGTAAGAAATAAAATATATTGCTTAAAAAGCATACAGGCTTCCTGCTGATAGTACTGCACTTGCTTGATCACCCACTTGCCACCCAGCCCTTTGTCCCACCTGAGAATGGTGAGAAGGGATCTGATTGCCAGGACGGGTACCTGAACAGACTTACAAGGTACATCTAAGCAAAGATGTCGCTGTCTGACTATGCTAGACAGCATGCTTAGCTGTGTAAGGTAAGAGTGTAAGAGACTTCTTTTATTCAGGAACAGTCTTAGGAGATTGTCCAAAGGTATCCCGAGGGGGACTGCATGTGGAGTGTCTCCATTACTCTGAAGATACACTATCCCTATAGCTGCCTTTGAGAGAGTTTTGCTGTGGTGGAAGACCTCTATGTGCAATAGTCTGTAAGCAAACTGGTCTTGGCACAAATATAAATGCATGTGACAAATGCAACTGAGTTACCTGTGCCTACAAACGTAGATCATGATGATAGTTACGACAATGTAAAATGGCTGTTTTTCATGAAGTGGTTCTGTGTACAAGAAGCTGCAAGCATAGAAGTCGTCTCATTACTTTCAGCTGGCTTTACTATTACTGCACATTGTTTTATTATTTTGACCTTTAAGAGCTTCAGACTCCAGGACAGGTTCAATGCTGTGTATACTGTTTGCTCAACTGAATAAGGCAGAGTAGGAAGAAGCTACTTTATTAAAAGAGAAGACTCATACCTCTTACTCTGTAAAGCCTAATCTTTTTAAATTTAAATCTACTCAGTGCATGCATATGTTTGTGTGGCTTTAAGAAAAATATTTACAATGTCAGACACTATAATCCACTACTTTGGCAATTGCATTTCAGCAATATTTTTTTAATTCTTATGAAAATGTGAAGTAAACTTGCCAGTGCTAAGTCCAGGGCCTAAGCAAGAGCCCTGTCATGAGCAGTAGCAGTAAGTGCAGCTCTGCCTAACAAAGAGCCTCGGGTTCTGATTCAGTGCTGATGCACACAGTCTGATCAGCTGCAGTGGACTTCACAGCAGAGCTTACTTTTAGTAGAGCAAGGTTTAAAGTATGTCCTGCCCAAGAGTTGACACATTTTGACATATCCCATGGCAAGAAGCAAAATGAACCGTAACATATCTTATTTGCTTTATATGTCACAGGGCCTTATGCTGACAAGGGTGACAGTCTCCCCCTGGCATTTGAGCCGCCCGGCCTCGCACTCAGTCATGGTCCGACGGGCAGCAAAGCCGCCCACTTCAGCGCAGATCTGGACCCCTCCCTCCTCACATGGGCTGTCTTCGTCACAAACGCAGCTGTTGGATTGCACTAGGCAAAAGCACAGAGGAAAAACACTCAGGATGGCATCCAACTCAATGAAAACCAGACAAAAATGTTTCTAGCAAAACCATAGGATTGACAGCAATTTTCTGGAGGGTGCTCAGCGCAGGAAAGACACAGACATGCTGGAGTGGGTCCAGAGGAGGGACAGAAAAATGATCAGGGAGGGAACACTTCTGCTATGAAGACAGCCTGAGAGAGTTGGGGTTGTTCAGCCTGGAGAAGAGAACACTCCAGGGACACCTTATTGCAGCCTTCCAGTACCTAAAGGGGGCTTATAAGAAAGATGGGGACAGACTTTTTAGCAGGAGCTGTTGCAATAGGACAAGGGGTAATGGTTTTAAACTGAAAAAAGGTAGACTAGACTAGATACAAGGAAGACTTTTTTTATGATAAGGGTGGTGAAACACTGGGGCAGGTTCCCCAGAGAGGTGGCAGATGCCCCATCCCTGGAGACACGGATGGGCCTCTAAACAACCTGATCTAGTTGTAATGTCCCTGCTCATTGCAAGGAGGGTTGGACTAGATGACCTTTAATGGTCCCTTCCAACTCAAACCATTCTATGATTCTATGATTCTGTGATTCTATGATTCTGTGACTGGGTCTTTTCCTAACCAGAAGTAACATCAGCTGACATTCAGGTTCAGTGGAAAAACTAGAAGTGGAAACTGGAAACCAGTGGAACTGCTGGTGCATCCTCTGCTTGGAGAGGCTGGTTGTGGTTGTGGGAAACAGCTTGGTCAAGGTGCCTGAGATACTGTTTTGAAAGACTTCTCTGATGTTACTGCTTGAACCAGTTCATGTACCTACTGCTCCACAGTCCAGAAAACAGATGAGAGATCTGGCCTTGGACAGTAAGAAACTGATCATGCAGACACTTAGAGCTGGTACCTTTGCATACAAGCAGTTTCACTAAGATCAAAGGATCTACTCCTATGAATAAATATACATAGTTGTGCCAGTGACAACAGCTAAATAATCAGATAATAGGGTGGTCCCATCTGAGATGTATTTTTCATAACTGTGTCTTTGTTTTGGTGTCGTATGTTTTGGGGGTTTTTGCCTGTGTTTGTCTCTGCTGAAGATCCAGCCAGTTTTGATTATCTTTTTTTTTCTTATTATTTTTGTCTGTTCAATCCTGTTAGATGAAACAGATGAACTCCTATCAAGTAATCTTTTTTATTTTCAAAATATGGCAATAACTGTGCCTCTATCTGTGGCACTTCTAAAAACCTAACTTAGTCCTTTATCTTCCCATTTCTGGCAACCTTCTATTAAATGCAATGTCATGTAGGACACTCGGGGAAATTAGATCAGGGAATTTGAAAACTTCCACTGCAGACAGATTGCAAAAGACTGGGACTATTTCCTCTGAGGGAAAAGACACTCACCTTTAATCATAATATCAGAAACTGGGGATAGGCAGCAAAGTACAAACAAAAGTAAGTGGCTTTCCTAGATAGTATAGAATAAGACATTCAATTCCTTGCCGCAAGATACTGCTGGGGAGGTTGCTCAGCAAATTTCAGGAAAGGGTTAGCTATTCCAGTGGGCAGTAAGGACTACCACAATTACCATGTTAAGGAATTTAAAACAGGCAGAAACAGTGAAAAAAGAGTAGGGCAAGGGTGTCACCCAAAAATTCCAGAGGACCAACAGGGTAAACCACTTAACAGGGCCTAGAAATGAGCTTTTCCTGCAAATAGTGCATTTTGTTACAATATCCTGGGGGTTCTTTTCCATGATTGGAGCTTCCTGCCATGTTTGACACCAAACACTGGGCTGATGGTTTGAACCAGCTTAGCAGTGCCTGGTGCTTCTGGGCGGGACTGGAGATACCATACCAGAACAGACTTACAGCTAATGCGTAACTGGGGATAAAGATTTCATTTCGTCATATAAACAACTTTACTTAAATTGCAAAGAATCTTTTACCATCGCATTTTTCCCACGAACGGCATGATCCACATGATATTTCAGCTGCCTGAGGAATTTTGCAGTTTTCTGCATCAGTAAGAGAATATTTTCTGCCCATGCACTCCAAGGCATGCATCTTGCAAACAGTTAAAGCTGTGTTTCTCTTGGTTCTTTGATCTGTAGCACAGGTGTCCAGGGAAGGACTGAAAAACAAAAGGAGGGATCTTGGTATTTAAATGTGCTTTATCTTGGTACCTCTTAAAAAGAGCTGAGGGAATGGAAAACACTGAGGGTCGGGTTCCATTTTCTCTATTCATTAAAGTGCATCCCATGAGTGTTGCAAGGGAACTCAAGACATAGACATGTCAATAATTCAGACTCCTTCCTTTTCCACAGGATGCTGCACCTCAGCAGAGCCAGAATCTGTTCCCTCTGAAGGACAGGGATATTGCTGGGTATTTGCCATTGACCTCAGTAGCAGTGAGAGTGAGACTTCAGTTAAAAAGAGTTCAGACCTCAGTTATCCTGTAATGTATAGCACATGCATGCACAAAACTATGATTACAAAAATCAGCTCATAAAAGTGGTAATAACAATTCTTGGACAACCTTTGTTTTAGGGACAATTCCAGGAAGTTGCTGCCATTTGTGTTTCTTGCTGTAAGTGTAGGAGGGGAGGAAAAAGCCTTTCCAGTATTTCTGGATTTTAATCTCAATCCCCAAACTTCTCCACTTGTTCTCAATGCAACCAGTGACATCTGTGTGGAGTGAACCAACAAAGTGCCTGTCTGGAGCAGGGCATGCCTGTGCTGTCCTGGCTGAGCTTTACAGCCATAGGTAAGGTGCTGCCCAGGGTATGAGAGCAGAGACGTGCTCCCAGGGGATGGACAGCTTTGAAATTCAGCTCCAAAGGCTTATTTTTGGCACAACTCCTCCTTTTGAGCTCAGAAACCCTTCCACAGAGATTTTTAGTGTCTAATGGGTCAGTTCTGAGGGTCAACCCAGCTAAACAGGTGTTTGGTGGGGAGGAGAGGCTAAGGTATGATCAAATGGCCCTAATGAGCTTCATGAGGCTGCCTGAAGGGGACAGTAACAGTCCCTGTGAAAGGGTCTTGTCAGAGTAGGGAAGAGGAATCTGGAAGAGGGAAGGTGTGGTAACAAGTCCTGACCCAGACCTTGCTCACTTGCTGGCCTAGTGTTAAGGTAATCTTCCTTTTTTTCCCCTGGGAATTAGGAAGTGGTTTTTGGTAGATCTATAAATAAGACACTGAAGGAAAGTGCCTGCTCCAAGCTTTGGGAATAGTTCTTTGAGAGATAGTTTTGAAGCCTCTTAAAAGAGCTGGCTTTACAGAAAGTTTAAAATATCTGTAACAGTGCACTTCTAAGATATTTAAAATTTGTCAAAGAGTTAATCAGCTGAGCCTGAAAACTTTGCTGCATCTACCTGCAACCAAATAAGTCTTCAAAGATTACTAACTGTATTGCATCTCCTGCTTAAGTTAGCATCCTCAACTGCAGTGTGTCCCTGCTGTGCTTAGTCAAAATACCAGCCACTAAATCCCTAGTAAAGTTTGTTGCCTGAATTTTTCTTAATGCTCTTTTGTTAACATAAAGGATGAGGTTAACTCTCTTATTCTGAGGCACAACAAGAAGATGGTGCAAAGGATACGCAGCACCAAGCAGTTGATAAAGGAGGCCTGTGCATTCGTCTGCATTACATTGTTTGGTTGTCTGGCTGCACAGCCTATGGGTTTGTGGTGCACTGATTTAAAATGTGAAAGTTATCTTTACAGACACAGGTATAAGAGAAACTTTATCTTTAAATATCATCTTAAATTTGGAATAACAAAGTATGATACAGGGAAGGCATCTAATATATAATTAAGTCCTCTATTATGTTTAAAATTGTTCAGAGGCCTTCTTTATTTGCCTGAGTGATAAATCTTAATATCTGAGTCTTAAGGTCAAAAACTTGTATACAAGGCAGCTTAATTTATCTGAAAAGATTAAAGCCAGACACAAGTGTACTAATCTGTCTGCTTTGCACCACTTCAGTACCACTCAAAACAGGGGAGGGAGGCTGATTTAACCAGCTGCTGAAGGTTGAACCCAGGCAGTTCATGGTCCATGTTGACAATCTCTCGCTACAGTATAATCCCTTAAACTGTCTTGAGAGTGCTTCACATATTTGCTATGGCTGGGTCAGCTGGGAGAAAGCCAGTGGAAATCAACATGTTCAGATGCATAAGAAAAAGGATGGAGAATTTGTACTCATAAGAGAAATTAATGATTTGCACTCATTGCTGAGAAGGGATATTACAGGACTGGGAGCATCACAGCAGTGCAATAAAAGTTATTAGAGGCAAGGAAGAATCCTTCTGTAAAATGAATGTGAAAAATGAGATACCTTCTACCTGAAAAAGACAACTTGGGTAAGAACAAGAGTTTACTAAAGCACATATTATAGAATCATAGAACGGGTTGCATTGGAAGGGACCTTAAAGATCATCTAGTTCCAACCCCCCTGCCGTTGGCAGGGACACCATGAGATTATGAGAAATACCTCATTATGAGAAATGAAATAGCAGATATAAGTCAGCAAATGCCTTCTCTCCCTTTCACCTACAATAAGAGGCAGGCAACTTTTAGTGAAACTAAAAAGTGAAAAATTCAACATGCTGGGAATGATTTTAACTTCTTAAAATTATATTCAAGACCATAAGTTATAATATAACACAGGCCAAGAACTCTTAGGAGAGACGTAGATGCTACGCAACTAAATATAAGGGAAAAAAGAAGGGACAGTAATTAAAAATTATCAAATCTCATGTTTCACTGTGGAGATAGTCTTCAGCTACTGGAGGCTGAGATTTCATCTGTATATAATACACTTACTGTGTGCTCTGACCCCTTCCTTGCACTAGGGCCAATTCACATGGAATAGCTAGTGTCCATACTGTTAAACTCTCTTTGACCCCAAAAGGTGGGGACCGCATCAGACTGGCTGTTAGGAATGGTCCTGGACCCTAGTAACTCCTGTGCTGTGCCTGGAAATTATCCAGGAGTTGGCCCTTGACAAAGTTCTACCAGGAATTTAGCAGCTCTGGTGCCCAGGATCATTCCCCAGCTGTAATTGATGAAGACAAGACACCATGTCAAGAAGGAAAAATTACCCCTCACCAGCCTGTTGTGGGGTTCTCGTGCTCTCCCTGGAAGTCTCTGTTGCTAGTTTCTTGGAAACTGAAAGGATGTAGGCTAGGTATGAAACCATGGTGTTCCTGAATTCCCACATGAACTCTTATTCCCAGCTCTCTTCTGAGCAGAGTCTGCTGCTGAAAGTCACTGCCACAGCAAAACAAACTAAGACACTTCTCATCTCTGAGGGAGGACCAAGATCTGCTTACATGCCTTAGTCCTACAGCCTTAACAGACTGGCAGATTAGTCTGCTTTGACAGCTGATGATTTATCCTTCTATTATTAGATGTGTTATTTCAAGACAGAGTGATAAGATGGCATCAGGTAACAGAAATGACTGTTATCTGTCTTCCTGCCATTTTGAACATAATTATAAAAAATAGAAACAGGCAAGTAGTACCTTAATTATAACCGGAGCCTGAATGCATAACTGAATGTAATTCATTTAACTTCCAAGGTTATTTTGACTCTGCCCAAGGCCTTCCCTAGCTTTGTGGACTCCCCTCATCTTCTATGTAACTAAACCTCAACACACCCATGAACCAGAGGAGGAGTTGTTGCCTCACTTTAATGAGTATTGAGGCAAAAAGAGTAGGACCAGATTATTTAAAATATTTAGATGATTAAGGATAGGAATAGAGTCTCAGCAGAGTTATTACAAACCTGACGCTTATCTCTGCATGTAAGACAATGGCCTCAGATCCTAGGGAAGTGCCCACTGGATCTACAAAACCTGAACTAAGCTCACCAATTTTAATTTTGAGATGTTCAAAGTGTGCTAATTTTGGCTTAGAACAAGAGTCACTATGCAGGGCACTCTTGAACTATGTGGGTGATGGAAAGTACACTGAGAAGTTCTGCTACCTTGAAATTGCTTAAGACAACTTCAGAATTCCTTCCTACTACTACACAAGGATAAGACAAATTTGGTCTGTTATCATAGAGCTTCTAAACTGCTCAGCTCCTGTTGTGACATAAACCTGGCCAGATTTCATATCCAGAGCTCACATCTACTTGATGACTTTATAGGAAACTTCATCCAGCCTATGAAAACCAGCCAGATGTTGGAGTGCTCAGCTCTTTGACACATCTGGCCGTCAACACCAGGTGGTCTCCAGGTATCTTCTTTTTACTCCTCTGTTTTGGTTCTGTTACCTCCAAGTTTAGCAAAGAACTAAGATTTACTCATCTCCCTATACTTCTCCTGCATTGCTTATTGCACAGTATAGGCTTAGATCAAACAGGAAAAAATAAACTCTGGTCTGCAAGTTATGAGGTCAGGAAAGGTGATGTAACTGGTCTGTGCAAACTACTGTGTAAATGGGAGATTAGATTATTGTGCCTTTCATAACTCTCCAGTCTCTCAGCAAGGAAAAGAAATATGGTTTATTTCACTGGCTTACTGCTTTGATGGTTTATGTCCCAAGGGCCTCTGTTCTAACTATTCCTTAATCTTATAAATCTTCAAAATTTCATTTTATCTTTTTCCATCTATTTCACTGATCAAGTGGAGCTGAAATTATCCCTTCACCTTCTGTCATCCAACCAAATTCCATCACTGCTAAAACCCATTGATAGCTCTGACAAGGCAGGTAAGTAATGAACAGGACATTGACTGAGCTGTAAAGCAAACAAAGTACGATGCCCCCTTCTCATATGAGTAAAGCTTTCTCATCTGTCATGGAATGAAGACTTAAGAGATTTAATTGGTCTTGAATAAAGTGAGAAAATCATTGCCAAATTCAGCCTCAACTTACCCACACTCATAGGGCATTTTGCACACACATTGTGACTGATGCACTTTCTCCCATGGCTGACATTTTGGCTCTGTCACTTCTGGTTTTACACTGGGCACTGAAGTAGAAGAACACAGACAGTGTTATTAAGGGTCAGAAAAATAAGGGCTGTTAAAGGTCTACTCTGAAATTATCCTATCAGTTGAGCTTAAAAGGCACTGAATTATACAACTGTGACATAAAGTCACATCCTGCATGTTCATTAAAAATATCTACAGCATGGAAGGAATCAACACTGTTGAAAAGATATGATACACTTTGCAAAGTTACAGTTCAGTAATTTATCCATGGGTCATGAGTCAGATGGAAGGAGACAAGTACTATGTTCAAGCTTAAACATTCATCTCATTTCTGCAGCAGCTGTTTGTTTCTGATAAACTTAGCAGTGCTGAATCATAGCTGGCAACAGTTTTATCATTAGGTTTCAGAGTTACTGGCTTCACTATTGTCACTAGAAAAGCTAAGGCTCCAAAGTCCTATGTAGAAATGTGAACCTGAATATCTTTATGCATTGATGGTAATCAAAACTAGAAGTTCCACCCTTAGTCCTCAGTCTGCACTAACTCTAAAAACAAAAGCAATAGTGATTCTTGGGGAATTTTCATGATTGCACAAGTGCTGTTCTTTGAGTGCTGAGTTGTATTCCAAGCTTGAAAATGAAATAGGCCTTCGCTAAACTGTCCTCTGGAGATTTCTGTAGCAAGTAATGGCAAAACTTTGCTAAATCTAAATGGACATGGTTTCTGAGAAAGATTTGTGTTTTAGATTAGGTGTCTGTAGTTTTCTACTTTAACATGAAAATTTAATACCCTTGAACATTGTGTCCTTTAAAAAAAAAATCTCCTTTACGGATTAAAACTTGGCAAACAAAATAGACAGGCACAAATTGCCAGGGAAGGAAAAAAAAGAGTTGCAGTGCATTGCAATACAGACAGCAGTCATAACCCTGTCTTCCTGCAGAGGGGAAATTTCCACCAAAAATCAGTGCATTGTCTCCATCCTTGGGGCTATTGGTTACTGACACTATTGCTGACTAAATACTCTCATCCAAACGTATGTGTTCCACTGTGTCTGTGCATACATATCGTCAGATGAGGAAAAGGAGTCATCCAGCTGTGTTCTTCTCTGCCATCAGAGGCTGTGGCACACTGAACAGCTTCCAGATAGAGGAGCCATATTTCTTAAGTGCAGCTCACATTGTGGCGGTGTTGCACAACACAGGTGGAAAGTGAAGTATACTTGGGTGGCAGAATAGGCAGCATACATTCCAAGAAATATCTTAAAATATTGTCAGTGACAATACTTGCTAGCAACAGGGGAGTGGGAAGCAAAAAGCTGTAAGGAAACCTCACAAGAAATGTCTGAAGACAACTTGTTTGAACAGCCCACAGAAAACACATACTCACATTTTCTGTACTTTCTGCTGGTGATGTAGGTATGGCTTCTCTATCACTATATCAGCTATAGCTCTGTCTATATCTTATCTACATCACCCATAGTCTGTCCAGGAAAGAAACTCCTGCATTGCACTTGGAGGACTGCAATGGCTTACCTGGTTTCTTGCACTGGATAGTCTTCATGTCAGGAGACCACTTCAGACTGGGCTCACACAAAATGGAGCGTGGCCCTTCTAAGTGCATGCCATGTGGGCAAGACAGAGTTATTCTCTCACCAATCTCATACACAGGTTTCCATGGCTCTCCTTGCAAACCCCCCTCCAGGACGGGCAGGAGACAAGCCGTTTCTAAGGATTGAAGCATTTGAGATAGCCACAGTGAACCAGTGGACTGCAAAAAGCAGTCACATATTTTATCGTCTCTAAAATTCCTTAAAAAATTGAATGGTATGATTAGCTGATTTTCCTGTAGAAACATATCAATCATGTTAGCACAGGATATTGACTCATCACACCACCCAGACATGTACGGTGCCAAGGACAGAGTGACAATATCTTCTCCTACTGCCTGCAGATCCAGTCCTAGCTTGAAGAGGGCTTCTCTGTTGTTAGAACCTATGCTTCTGTTGAGGGTTCATACTGAAGAGTAACATCGTAGTAGAAAGAGGTCCCACATCCCAGGGAGACCATGTACTGATACACAAAGAGACGGCATTTAAACAGTGTGGACTGGTATTTGTGGGCAGTCAGTCCAGGTTGGAATGAGGAGAGGATGCTTTTAAGTTACAGGTCTGAAAATTCTCAAGTCTGTCTGATCACACTCAAAGTTGACTCACAAATAAAATGTGCAGGGGAAAAAAAGAAACCGTAATGGTTACAGACTGGGTTAGAGGAAAACAGTGGAGTGGGGAGGTCATCCAAGATGTAAAGAGATCCTTGGAGTTGTATTCTTATGACAAGGCAGTTATTTGAGAACTTTGTGGTTGCCAGTTCTGCCCACTGGACCTTTTCCTCAGTTTGCCTTAGACACAGACTCATCCCCATGGTTCTTGGATATAGCCACAGGACTGAATTAAGCAACAACGTTTGCTTCCACAGCAAGCAATTCCTGGATTGGAATTTAGTCTCCCTCACTTCCAGCCTTCCTTAAAACCAGAATTTATGGGTATGTTTCTATTTCAGTATTGCAATATCTGGATTCAAAGTAAAAGTCAGTTTAGACCTGATAATATCTAGGGATCTGGGAAATTCAGGTGTTTATTTTTCTGCTGTTGATGTTGGAAAGCAGACATTCAGAGGTGTTTTACTGGAATTATTTCCAAACAAGAATCAATTAGACATACCCTGACAATATCTGTCTCCAGCTTCCCACTGTAAATTACTGCCACACTTAGCAACAGGATCACCGACAAGAGAATATCCATGTCTGCAAGTATAAACAATGCTTCTCCCAACAGGGTATGAGTTTTCAGCATTCTGAAAGAAAAGGAACAGGTGAAATATGTTTGGGTATGCAATCCAAGAACCACCAGCAGGGTTGAACTCCCTTTAATTCTGGGATGCAGTAGCTGAGGACAGTGGGAATTATTAATGTCACTCTACAATGCACTAATGAAAGTGTCTGGAATATCGGGGGCAATTCTGGTTATCAATAGTCAGTAAATGTGATCAAAATGGAGTCGATGCTGCAAGTAAGTTGGTAGAATACAGAATATTCAGTCTGTATTAATTTAGCAAAGGGAGTGTTAGAGTTGAAGTTACCCTGTGATAGGGCTTGGCAGTGGTATGTCAGTGAAGGAACAGTGCTCTCCTGATAGTGTATTAACTGACTGGAAATGTGGCTGTTACCAAGCATTAGAGGGGGAACATAAGCTCTTGAGCAGCCTTCCAGGGGGATCAGTGGAGAGTTTATGGCTAATACGCTGATTTATTATATGCTAATTCTTAGGATGGCATGTTATCAGCTAGCTAAAGGTTCATGTGATATGGTCACTCAGAAGAGCTGGACTTGAAGACACAGGTCTTCTCTCATTTGCTATTCCACTCTGTTCTAAGGAGAGTTTTTTTAAAAAATTGAGACTGCTTCACAAATTGCAGGGGTTTAGCTTTAGTTTGTGAACCAAAAAATCAGTATGGGAGACAACTATTGATTACCAAGAAAAAATCACTGGGAAAAGAGGGAGCACAAAATTTTGGATCTTGCCTCAGGTTACCATTGTGCAGAGACAACTAATGGATTTTGAACTAATCCTTTTATCTGTTTATTGAGCAAAAAGACTCTAGACAGCCTCATAACATGGAGAAGGCATAATTCATTCTTCCAAAGGAGGAATTTAGTCTCCCTTGTTAAATGGGCCCAAGTTACAGTCAGCCAAATACCTTGACAGATCATAGTTTCACCAGGGAAAAAAAAAGTGCAATGGTGAGTTACACGGTGTAGAATGAAGATTCCTAAAATCTATTTATAATTTTGCTATGGACTTGCTGGATGACCTTGGACAGTTTACTTTCTGTGCTGTTTTTTCTCTAGTTTTCTATGCTTTAATATATAACTCATATGGGACAGAAAATTTTTAATATGTTTATAGGGTAAAGGACAAGTAGATTACTTTTCTCTGTAGGTACCATGGTCCAGAAAAGCAAAGATTTTGTTCTGGTTTTGTGGGTAGGGTTTTTTTGGTTTTCTATTATTTTAGTAAGAATTCTTGTCATGTAATGTCATGTAAACTTCAGCCAGGAAGAAATGCTGAGAGAGCCGCTATCCTATAGCTCTGATACTAATCTTACCAAGATAAATACAAATTTGCAAGTGAATGTCTGTATTAACTGTAATAGAGACACTGCATGTAGGGATAGGACAGATAACAGAATACCAGAAATAACTTACTTGAACAAATCCATTTTCCAAGAGAGGAGGAGGTGAACAGAATTCTGTAGGAGTTACAGATAAATCAAAACAGTGTGGCTCAATCAAGCTGTGAAGCAAACGAAAGTACGATTTAGTTTGAATTTAGTCTCTGTCCTTTCAAAATTCTATACTTCTCAGTGAAGCCCATTTTCAAGACTATTATGTATGCCATTTGCATCACAATTATACTTAAGTCAGGCACTGCCAGGCTATCTGAGAGACTGCTAAACAGAATGGTGTTAAGTTTACTGACTTTTACCACATTTTCTAGTCTTGCCTTGTATCACATTCACAGCTTCCGAATTTCATTTTGTTTCAACTTAAATATGAAAGCTCAGTAAGTGATCTTCTCCCTGAATTCAACTGAATTCAATAGTTTATGCATCCTTCTGAAATAAATTTCTAAATCTTCCTGCAGTCATGCTCCAAATGTTGGGTTTTTTTCTGCTTACCGAAAATGCTGCAGCTCTTCATCTTCACATGGTCTGCTTTCATGCTGCTCTCCTATGCAGGCCTTCCCACCGCCACGCGGGGAGGGGTTATTGCAGGCTCTTCTCCTTGATTTCCTTCCCCCTGAACAAGGACTCCAGGAAGACCAGCAGCTCCAGTGTCCATCAACAACACCTATGTAACATTTGGGAATATTTCACATTAAACCACTTTTCAGGCTAGTTGTTCTTCAAGAAGAAAAAAAGCATGTGCTGTTCAAATCTAGTGATGATCCAAACTGTGACTTTATAAAGAATTCCAGATTGCAATGATGTAATCTTACTCAAACTCATCTTTTACATAAGTATAATTCCATGGAGTCTGTAGATTAGCTATTTTTATATTCTCTTAGGCTCTGATAGCTGATATAAATAATTAAAAGTTAAAGAGCAAAAATTTTTAACCTATTTATATTAGTTTAGTATATATACTTATTTTTAGCAGGTTACATTTTAAGCGGTTAGTATTGTCCACTGCATTTCAAAATAATAATAGAAACAGTTCTTTGTTAAGTATTGTTTGGACATGTTAAGCAAAGACTCAGGCTCAGCATGACCCTCCCCATGCTGTATGTCTGCAGCAATATCTGAGCCAAGCAGACACTGCACATCAGCCACTCATGGAAGTTGTGCAGTGGGACAAACAGACTCTGAAAGCAGGAAAGCACACTTTGCCATTTCTAAACTCTCACAAGTTTAAAGAGCGCTGACCTGGCTGATCTTGCACAAGAGTTCCCAGCTCACAAGCTGCTCCAAAGGTGTAAGGCTTGCAGTAACACACACACTGAGTTCCTTCCACGGCTGCCTCACCACCATTCTGGCAAGGCTGACATTTGCAGGGATCATTTTCAGCCATATATTCTTCAATAGCTTGTTTTAGGTAATGCTTTTTGACTGAGGAGCAGGGCACTTCCTTTACCAGCTCATATAATGGTGTTAGCTACGCACAGTAGAGAAACATTTGTATTAAATAGTTGTAGTTGGGATATAAGAGTTTATGAGCACATTTTGTTATGTAAAATAATTTGTCAAGTATGGTCCTGTGATGCTCCAGCACATGGGAGTTGACAGGTGCTCTAATTTGCTAGCTAGCTAGCTAAAAATCTTATGTTAGTATTCAAAAATAGCCTTTTTCTGAAAAGTCAGCTGGGCTTAACAGCATCCCTTAAAGCTAGCGGTAGATTAGTCATGTTTAAATATATTTGAGCTATGAGATTATGGTTGAGATAAAAGTGTAACACAGACCACCAATGTACATTAATCCGAATCCTCTCCCAACTGTTCCCAGCCTAAAAAGCTGGATATTTAAACAACCTATTATGGCATTTCATTGAACAGAGATTGAAGGTAACAATAAGCAAAAACATTTCGCATTCCTATTGCCTACTTGATGTATTCTGTGCTTTTACATTTAATTGAAAACTTCCTGACAGAAATCTTTTGGGTTTATACCATTCTTCAGTATGTGGGCAGTTCCCAAAAGGGACTTAGGCAAGGTAGCAGTGAATATGGAAATGCCCAATTTAGAAGTGTCTGGCTTTCAGAATCTCCAGTTATGCCAAACTTATGGATGCAGAGCGAAGGAGAAGGGATAAAAGGGATACCCATTAGTTGGCAAGCTGAGTCGAAGCCCCACAGACCTGTCAATGCATTTCAGGAAAGGGGCTATATGAAATCCAGGCTTTCTCCAATGCTAGGGTGACCCTCTCTTGTTAAGTAGAACTTCGATAAAGTCACTGAAGGCTTGTAAGATTGTAGGTATCAACCTGTCAAAGGACCTAGATTTGTGATGGAGCTGATCACATTATCTTCACGGAATTTTCTTCCTGTGAATTTTTCTTTTCTTTTTTTAAAGTGATCTAAAAACAAAATGATTGCAGACTACACCCTGATTAATCATGAGCTATAGCTTAATCATTTCTCCCCTTGAGGTGATCCCATCTGCTAATGTCTTCTTCAGGAAAGTAGCCTTACCTTTTGTTTAATTACTCTGGGATAGTCCGTCACTGATCTGGCCCAAAAGGAGTATCTCTGACTGTTCCCAGCAGGATTATTCAGCTCTAGATAACTAAGTCCAGCAACAGCACCTGGGCTTCCTCCTTCTATGTAGGGGTCTCCTTTAATCTTATTACCACTGCTTCCTGTAGATTCAGAACGGGAAACACAGAAAATACCAGCATTGCTATATTTACAAATGGATATGGAAACAATACATGCAAAAACTATACTAGCAAGCAGTGAAAGGACTTGTCAGTGAAGATCAACCACCTGTGCCTGGATCAAGAGTTCATTACTACATGGATAATCTATGAGAAGTACTTGGTTTTGCAGGTGTCCTGGCAGCCCTGACTTAGACTGTTGAGTAAAGTACTAGTTACTGGGAAAGCATTAGCAATGATTGATGGGTGCTGGAGAGCCTTTTAAACCAGGCACTTGGTGTCTGGGTTCAGTGTGTTAAGAGTTCGACAAATTTATCAACACCTGCTCCTCATTTTGACAGCTGTTTAGGAGGAGATGAAAGCTGGAGGCATGTCAACTGTACGAGTGACTGTTGAACAGTTACCTGAAGAAGTCTGTAGCAGTTCATCCAGTTTGGAGCACTCTACTTTCTTCTTTTTCACAATGAATGCGTTCCAGCCTGATGTGGTGCACTCGTGCATGTCTGTTATGCTCATACCTGCAGATAATCGATCCATTAATGATACTGTACACAGAAAGTGTGTTGGATGATTGATTTCCAAGTTTCCTGTTGACTTGAGATGTGTTTTAGAAAGAAAATAACCACGAAGCATTATGCCTAAATTAAAAGGCCACCAACTAGCACGTCCTGTGAAAAGGTCCATGCATTGCTAAAACCTATGGATGGAGGCTGAGAGATGGGAGGTGTATCTGGAAGAAGTTTATTGTTTCTTTCATCTCTTTTCTCAGCAATCCCTAATCCTACAGCACTGATCCCCACTGAGTACCATTATACATGTAACTCTAGTGTTTGCAATTTATTCTGCCTCACATAGTTTTACCTAACCTTCACCTCCAAGTAACTTCTAAGTTTTAACATTATTCAAGAATTAGATTGGCAGCAGAATTCAAGTTTAGCCTGATGAGGTCCTGAACCAACTATCGAATCTTTGGTACTCTGAGCGCTGCAGGTCACAGATGTGGATCAGAACTAAATGTTGTGGTTTGAGCACTTTTTTAATCTTTTTTTATTTTTCCTGTGAAGAGAATGTGGTGACTAGTAGAATTCTCTTATTTGATTTTAGATATTAGCTGTGAGAACATGCAAATACATTTTTATTCTTGTTTATTCACTTTATTTCTGTAGCAAATACTCTCATACTCTACCTTCTGCTTTCATTTTGTCAGTATCCATATAAAAAATAACTTTGTAATGTCCTCCTAGAGATCCAGAGTGTAAGAAATGAGTCCCAAAATGTTCAATAAGTCTTCGGTAGACGTTATACTCATAGATGACTGGAAGGTTGGCCAGTTCCTTCCAGAAGGGCTCCGCAAGAGTGAGAAAGTCCGGGCGGTTGTTAATAAACTGAGCAACTTCCACACTGTTCTCAACAACCATCAGCTGCTTACTCTGGGGGAAAGAAAAGATGTCAGTTATGCTCCATGTCACTATCAGGGTGGTTCCTCCTAGCCAGATGACATGCACGTTATGTTGGCTACTAACCAACAAGTTTACAGAGCTGTTAGATGTTTCTAAGCAATTCAGTGAATACAAAAAGAATATCCTGAAGTTAGGAAGTATCTTTTGGACCTTCATTTATAAATGCTGTATCATCTTTCTTTTCCTCCTGTGTACCTGAAAGCTAGCATAAGGACAAATAAGAAGGAAAATATCACTCTTCAAAGCTAATGGTGGTTTCCAACACCAGCAGCCTGGCAGTAGCAGATTAACAAACCTTGTCTGACAGCAAATCAGGGGCACTAGAGGGGTCTTTTTTGCACCCTGTTTTGTCAAGAGGAGCCTTTCTTTGTAAAGGGCTTTAGCCATTTTGATGGTGCTGCTGAATTATGAAATCCTATATGCCTATACAATAATGGTCACCTCAGCCTCTCAAAGTTGCTTTTGAACTTTGTTATGCTAAGTCTCAAAATACGTCATTGTTACTGTAGTAAAATGAGCTTGTCCTCTGTCAGTTTCGGGGCCATAAAATGTATAAATTTGTTACTTGATTTTATTTGCTATAAGATAGAGGTTATACTTCATAATTGAGAGTTACTCTCAAATTATTTATCTAATGCTCTTTTTTAAATAAGACAAAGGCATAAGCACTGTGACCTCCTGTCTGTTTAAGACACCAGATCTCTCTCTTAAAGGAGTTCTACTAGTATAATATATATTATAAAATAAACTATCTTTAAGCACAGAAGTATTTCATTTTTTTTGCTCCAAGATACTGGCAGAGGTAATAGAAAAAAAAAAGTGCAATAAATCATTAGAAGAAATTAGAAAAGATTAATTAATTATGAGAAGATGTTTTTCTTCCTCAAATAGGGAAGAAAACAGCTAGTAAATAAATAAATTACTAATAAAGAGGTAAAATGGAGAAAATAAAAACAGCAGCCAACCCTTCTTAATTGATAGCCAAACCAGTGATCTCTTTGTAAAGGTTTTATGGGATTTTTTTTGTCAAGCACTTTGTGCTAAAAATATCAGGATAAAATAAATATTTGCATCTCACTATAAAAGCATGAAAAAAATGGTGAAAATGTTTATGCAAAATACTAAGCCATAGTGACAACTTATACATACCTTTTGACTGTGTTTCAGAATTTTACTCTGTGAATTACTGTGTCCACTGTTTGATTTTTGATACCTCTCTGTGTGTTTCATATAAGACCAGCTGCTGTTGAAAAATTCATAACTGAAATCATTCTGAATTTTAACCTAGAAGATAAACATAGAATTCTGTATAAAGAGCTTCATGAAGGATATTAAAAATTATAACTTACAGAGTAGACCAAGTCTGTCCTGATGCAAAAAAAATCCAATGTGTTTTCCAGGCTGAACCGATTTCAGGTTTCGTAAAAATCACTGAACACGATTCGAAAAGCATTACATGTATGTAATTTTTAATATATTTGTATATTAAGTATTCACACTATAAAGTACATTAAGGATTGGTTGGCATGCTTTTGATAAATGTGAGACAAACCAAATCTCTTGAGACAGTGAGATGAAATAAAGCATAGCTCTGGAAGATATCCACAAGGCACTCCAAAGCCTTGTGCACATAAGATTTCTTAGGGTGATTCAGGCCACTAATGCTAAGGAGGTGGCTTTACATTCAGTCTAACTGTGAGACAATTAGAAATCACATCCAAGGAATCACATTTTTTTTCCCTTCCATTTTAGCAAGATTGCTAAAGATTATACCAGCTTGTATTTCAAAATGATAAGTGACTGCAGAGGGAACAGGTGACATTCAGCTGCGTCTCGGGAAACCTACCTGCCAACAGACCTTACAAGCTTTGCATCATTCTCCTGCTTTTAATCATGACTCTAAATATAAAGCTGTGCTTAATGAAAACATACCTGGAAAGTATAAGCAAGAACACTTTCACTCAGCCTGTAGTATTCTCTCCGATCACCGCTAAAGACCTTTCTGCATTGTCCTCCAAAGCTTTTTGTATGAATGACTCTTCCCCTAGTCTCACCAGTAATGGCATCAAAGCTATGAGAAGAAAAACGTGTAAGATCATTAAGACAGAAAGGTAGCAAGTTATTTTACAGGAGGTGAAAATCACAGAGCCATTATAACTGAACGCTGTATCTGCAGGTTAAGATCATGAACTAATTTAGCCGAGAAAAGGGGATATCGACTGGTAGACTTCTATACCTGCAGAACTGCAATATGCACAGCATTTTACAATATGGAAAGCAAAACGTTGCTCTTGATTTGTCAAGAAAAATGAAGATGTATCAATATCTCTTAACATTAAGACATTCATATCTATCACAGATGGTTTGATCAAGTTTTATTGTTCCAGCAATTAATGCAACAGAGAAACAAAAGGGCCTCCATTCCAAAATGCTTTTGTATTATGTATCAATTATATCATGTATCAAGTTATACAACCATGCTAAAGAAACTTAAGATAATTATTTTGCTATGTTTCAGGTGGGATATATAAACAGAAATACATATGAATCCACAGTACTAAATGCAACAGCAATGAACAAACAGAATGTGCATTGCTGGCTCATTTTTTCTGTCTTGGTGATTATGTGTTATTGGTTGACATTTCTTTTCACATCTTAAAAGGTGTTTTTTAAATAGCAGGAATGAAAGACAAAGAGCTTTATTCTGTGCTTCAGACCAAAGGGCCTGTACATCTGGCTGAACTGAGCCACTGGCACGATGGAAGGCAGTTGTACTGAACACTTTTGCCTATGGGACATTTTACCATAGGCCTAGGAAGTCTCTCTGCAGAGACAGAGCTTGTAAATACAACCAAAATGTAAATGCATTTGGCACCAGTACTAGTGAGCCCAGCACAGAATATTACCCTGTTCCTGTAAGTTCTGAATTTGGAGGTGTTTTATCAATATCACATAGAGTTGTCTTCTCTTCACATCGATCTTCATCTGCACCATCTTCCTCACAATCCTGATCTCCATTGCACACAAGAGATCTGCTGATGCACTGACCTAAATCAGAACAAAGAAGCATAGGGAACGAACTGTTTGTTCATTGGAAAATAAATCACCTAAATTCAAAGCAAAAGCCCAATTAATCTAGTACATTAATTAACTTGTTCGCTCCCACGATGAACAGTCTGTGCCCAGGAGGGCTTGTGAAACAACACTAAATGTAGACATAAAGAAATAGTGTATAGTACACTTGAGGGAACCACAGACATTCGAGGTTTACGATACATTAATAAAACAGTTGACTTCTAGATTTATTTCCTGAGCTTTCATCCTTTGACCCTATCACTTGTGATTAACTGTGATTATCTCACTGGTAGCACCAAAACATGTTTATCATCTTGCTCTGTGATAAATGTCTACCTGCTGAGGTAATGTGCTTCTTTTTGTGAAGGTAATGGAAGCTGCTTGGATACTAGCACTGTTTTAGGGAGCATTAGTTTCCATGGCCCCAGTGATTTCCAAGATGTTTGGACACAGCCTAGAACAGCTTTAAACAATCACATGTAAGGCTGCGTTCCTTAGTTACCCTCTCATAATGAAAAATAACTGTGCTCTGGGGCAAATTAGTAAAGCAGAATGACTTAGAGAGGCTACCAGGGCTACAGCATATTATCTGCAAAGCTTTGCAACGCTCCAGGTGAAATTATAAAAATGCATAATAGGCTGAAAAACATCCTGCTAAATCAAATTTATCTGTAGTCAGAGGGTCTGTAAAGCCATTGCCCGTTTACTAAATTTCAAAGATAACAAGGTTATCTTCTTAACTTTATGACCAGAAAATGGTGGAAAAGATCTTGGATGCTACCTGAGAAACACCTGAACCGGTCACCACAGCCATCCTCTGTTGGGCATCCCCTTGTGGGCGTGCATGGTCTTGTTTCAAAGGCATCCCCAGAGCAGGGGTTTCCCCCATACTGGCCGTAAACTGCTACTGTACGCCTCCGAATCTGAATGCAAATCAAGGGTGATCTTAGAAAATACAGATGCAAAGCAGGAATAGTTTACTAGTGTTAAGACAACGCTACCACTCTACTGCTATAAGAAAATGAGACATCCACTAGTTTTTCTGAAAACAACCACACTTGATATTACCACAATATGGTAACGAACTCTCAATTTAATAGAACGACAACTATTTTATCTATAAGGCCTTTAGACTGATGCATAAGCTTGGCTAGTTTGTTCAAAAGTCTAATGTGCAACTGAAACCAAGCGAAAGCTGCTGACACGTTTCAGTTTTGGTTTACATTTTTAATAGGACTAATCATGCCTGATACGAATTTGCTGAAATTCTTCAAAGTAAACAATGTAATTAAGGAAGATGATAAAATCTAACATCAAGTGGGCTACTTTTTGCTTCTAAAAAGACTAAGTAGTCTCATGGCGCATCTTTAATTTTGACTAATCCCTCCCTAATTGATGCAACATGCAACATGAGAAGGAAAATCAAAAGCAAGTGTCTTGCACATCAATAGAGTTGCACTGTAAAACCCATCAACTTGTTTTCATTGAGGATAGTACTTTGCAACCAGGTTTTCTTTCCTTGAGATGTGACTCCACTAATGAAAAATGAACAGAATTGGGACAAACCAGCATCAGGGGAGGAATGTCTCATTTTAGCGAACAGTTCAGTTGAGCTTTTTGGAACTATCACCAAAATAAGAAGTGCACAAATTATTTTACAATATGAATATTATCGTTTTGAAAGGGAACATAGAGAGACAGGCTGGAGGATTTCCATTCTGAGTTCTTTGTCATCCGTCCTGCTGGTTCTGCTGGGGCTTTTGTCTGACACCTCATTTGGGGTTTTAAAGGTATAGCAACTGCTTAATTCTGGGGGAAAAAAAGCATATGTTTGTGAAGTCATGAGTACAGAAAAAATGTCTCTATCTATACCTGTTTTTGAGTACAGCCATCGCACTCGGACCAAGGGCCAAAAGAATTCCAGCGGCAANAAAAAAAAAAAAAGAAAATCATCAGGGATATCCATCTATAAACATTAGTGCAAAACTTTCCTAAACAGCAAAGCAGGCCTTCAATAAAAATTAAGGGCATGATCAGGCTCCCTCTAAAGCCATTGGCAATTGCCTGTCATATGTAAGAATATGTCAGTTCCTGCTTGGGCTTTCTGGCCACTGAACAACAGAAGAAACTAGGCACATTCACCCAGCCTGAATATCGGCAAGGACATTGTGCAATTGTCTGACAGCTTCAAAGACCAGCTCCACATTGCAAAGCGGAGAGAGGCCCCTCTCAGGACCTGAGAGGGGCCAGGAGCTGCCAGGGGCTTTGTGTGCCACAGCGTGCAGCAGACAGACCTTCCCACGGCAGCTCTCCAACAGCCAGTTTGTACATGGGGGACACTAAGGGTGCAGCCTGCCCCCAGGATCGGGGCTGGGTTGGGGTAATCTGCGCTGTGTTTCGCAGACGTGCGTTGCTGTGGCTCACACCACCGCTGCATGCTCACTTGCTTCCTCAGGGGCGGCTGACTCCTGTGGGCAGTGGTAAGGGACACCACGAAGCCTCACTCTTGTCACCACTGATGGCAGTGGCAGCTCTGACACCAAACAGGGTCTCCTCTCCCAGGAAACATGTCTGGAGACCCCTTTAAGCCCTGCCTTGTGTCATGCACCAGAAGTTGTCTGTTAAATTACACGTGCTTAGTCTTCAGCATGTAATTTACTAAAGAAATATTCACCTGGAAAAAATGGGGAAGAAGCCTGAAACTTCCAGCAACAGAAAAATCCCCAGCACCTGAAAAAAGAGGAGCAAAAGCAAACTTACTTTGCTTTTCTGTTCTTTCTGTTAGCTTGTGCAGCTCTTCTAACCTTCTGCAATCTTTACACAGGTCAGCTTAAGAAATGTAGGAGAGCATCACATTGATATCCCCCAGCTTTGTTGTGCAAGCTGTTGTTTTTTAGTTTTCTTCTTTCTTGCAATATTACATTCTCAGCTAAGTATTTCTCCATATAAATTAATATTTCATTGCACTTGCCATATTCACTTCATCAGTACAAATTAAGCAAGCAATTGTCTTACCTTCATGTTAGATGAAATACTCAGATATCCAGCAATTAACAGGGAAAATGCACTTCCACTCAATTCAGCAGCCAAAGGAGTCAGTCAGTCTGACTGCTACTGTATGTCTCCTCTCATTCTGTCTTGCTATTGTGCTTTTCTTTCCCTAAAAAGGCTGAATATTGCTGAGGAATTTTAATCTTAACCCATCTAGTCCTCTCCAGGGACATAGCCTGCTTTGGGAGCTGCTCAGTGTTTTTAAGACATATAAATCAAGGGTTGGATTTACTGTCTGGAGCTGGCACTAAGTTATGAAGAGCGCTTACTGGAAGAAAATCATCTTTTCCTTATCTTCTCTCTCACAGTTTCCTTCCTCTGAACAAGGCTTTTCAGAGATCCCAGGCCAGTCCCGGTGTCACGTACACTACACCAGAGCTGAGTCCCATCTTCAATAGGAAAAGCCAATCTAGACTTAAGCTGAGGTTGCCAAGATTTAATTCTGATCACGAATCTTCAATTTCTACTTCTGCAGTTATGCCGAATTTCGTGTATCACTTCTCACACTGAAAATCAGCTTATGGTTCTGAATGCAAGTTTTAGCCAATTCTGGCATGGTCCTGCCTGTGAAAGACTTCCTAAGATCATACACAATATTTCAATGGCACATCAACAGCTGGCCTTTTGCGGGAATGCTCTTACAGAAGTAAAAGCACTTCACTTTCCCTTTCCTCACCCTGCCATGCCCTCTTATTTTTTCTTTTTACTTTTTTCACTTTCCAGAGCTGATCCATTACAGTAACAGTACAAAAATGCCAGTGCTGGGGAAATTTCCATTAATTTATCCTAGCGGAGCCTAGATGAAGCCCTCATGGAAAAGCAGCTCCTCTACCTGAAAACTCTTCATATACTACATCTCAGATACTGTCTCTATTTTGAACAGTTTAACACAGTCCTCAGAAAACCAAATGCTTGATGTCACAGCATCACTATATGGTGACTTTTAAACCCTGCATTCTGTTGGCATGATCTGCTTTCCTTAAGAAGATGCCTAGACTTTGGGTCACATTATTCCACCCATGTGAGGGACACCTATGTCCACTCCTCAGAAGTCAGCAACCCAAGAGCCAATTTAGCTAAGCCAGAGCCTGTCCTTGGGACTTTGCAGATTTAGTAACTATGAAGCTCTCTGATAATGTAATTCATACCCTTTCATCACTTCTGTACATATTTTATTGCTTTTGATTGAAATCCTCATGCTCCTATTAAGTTTTATGACCAATTTGTGCAACATTGTCAATGGTCATTTGGCTATGAAAGATATGATTAAAACCAAGTTAAGCCCTTTAATAGCTGGCTCAGACTACAAGAACTCTGAAGAATATTTTATCTCTCCAGACATATGTCTTGATCTTGCAGTTAGCTGTTTTAATGACAGATAAAAATTTCACTTTCTGTAAGAACATCATTAGCTGTAATAACCCTCAAGATAAAGATATACTGTAATTTGCTCACAAACAAAACATGCAAGTAAGCATAAAAGAAGACAAATACAGCAAGTAAAGAAAGTATATGTCATGGTGGGAGTCTACTCTTAATTAATGGGTCATGAAATAATCATTGATAGTAATGGGTATCATATTCAAATGAGTTTATATTGATGGAATGTCTTCTTGCAAGAAGCATTTCAGCAAGACAAAAATGTTGCTTTGGCAGATGCTGAATAATAGTCCTTTTAGCACACGTTTTCAGGTACCTCAGTCTACAGACTTTATCTCCTTCCATTTGGAAACAGGATCCTTCTTTTTTATTGATCCTAGCTTCAGCAGTAACAAAGGCAAAGAGACTGAAGCAACAAGGTGCAAAACAGAGGGAGGTTAGAGTTGGACTTGTGTCCCTCCTAGGACTGCAAGTCCACAGGTCCTGTGGCCCTTTACTGGTTTGCAGTGGCTGGATGTTCAGTCTCCTCTACAACAGTGGGACTGTGAATGGTTCATTCTTCTTTCATTTCGTAGGGTACTTACAGTAACTTTTTTCTACTTAGCATTTAGGCTCTGGACCATTTAGTTAGTTTCTACTTTTGTGTGTTGCTGATACTCAAGGCTATGTGCAGTTGCATGATAATCTACTTACACTGCAACTTTGTGACGAGGGACTATGCAGCACCTAGCACAGTCCCAGTCTGACTGATAGGCACTTCTATGATAACATAAATTACAATAAAAGCCCTGATTGAGGGAGCTGCCCAATTACTTCCCCTGACAGCACAGTAGTGAGGGACAGAGTGTAACTAACAGAGAAGATGGGGCTGATTTTCCCTTACTGTTAGTGAAAATGGCAATCGTCTACTAAGGATTTTGCAGTTAAAAGTGTGTTTTATCATAGCAACTTTAAGTTTTTCCTAGACATTTCTACTGTCTATTCAGAAATAAACTGTCTTTAGGCTTAAAAATTATGTTTTAGGGGAGTAAAAGAGGAGTAGTTTGAGACACACAAAGGGTTAGCCATAAGGCAAGGCATTTCTTGTCTTGCACCAAATGATAATTCTAGCACAAGAATGATTAATGCAATGCCTCACTTGCTGGGCTAATGATATCCTGCTTGGTCTGGAGACAGCATGAAATGGTATTGTCTGTATTCTACTTCACACTAAGGTCAGCCAGGATATAATTATATCAGAGATATTTCCCTGTAGACTTCCAGCCTTTTATAGGATTAATGCTAAGGTTACTCAATAGTTTACCAAGCTTTAAATAGTCTTGTGTCTTCATTGTCCAAGTTCATTATGTATTACGGCTCTAAAGACAGTCTGTGCTCTGTGACTGCTGCAGATACTGAGGATCCAGTGACAACTGAGTGGAGAAAGAACATTTTGTCATTATGGTTTTAAATTGTGAAATTGACCTGGAGAGTTTTTGGATTTGTTTCTGTTTGCTAATGCCGTCTCACTTTTTTGTTTTTTAAAAGCATTTTAATTGCCGTTTTGCTTTTAATGTATTTGTCACATTTCAAGGATTAATGACAATGACTTGGGATGTGTCTTTATGAAATATGTCAAATAGCATTAATGCTGTGCTAGCTGTAATGCAAATGATTCTCTCTCAGGGGACCTCATACAAGGATATTGCCTTAGATACCGGAATCCATACGCTCCAGAAACTACACCAAACAAACAAGGGTGTGAGAGTTCTGGTTTGAATCAACTGGTTTTGAAGAGAAGAGCTCATATTATTATAATTCAAAATTCAGATAGCTTTAGTAGCATATAAGTAATAAATCTGACTTGTCTAGAGCATCAACATTTCAGCCTAGGTGTACACAAAGGTCATCACTGGGCAAAAAAATAATTACTGTTCTTTAGTGTTAGAGTCTCAACTTAGGACGCAAAACATGGTGAACAGATTTAGCAGCTTGAAACTGCCTAAAATGGTGAGTTACTATTCCATTTTTTCCACATCTTTCCCTGCTTTCACTTCCAGACCCCACCATGTGTTCCTTCTGCACATCTGGTGCTAGCTTTGGCACACTTCATTCCTCTCTGTGAGCCAGTTGTTTAATTTATAACAATGACAGAAAATAAATCCAGCAAAACAACCTGGGTGGTTTTGTGCTGTTTTAATGAATGAGAAGGTCTGGTGGGCAACAGACCCGGGGAGAGGGTAAAAACATACAGCCATGGAGGAGAGAGAGGGGAGAAAAGAGGTGAAGAGGTGAGAAGTGTGAAAGGAGCGAGGGCAGCAAGAGAACCTTCTGCAGCCAGTGCTGCATCTGCTCAGATGCCAGTGAACCACCACCCTGCACAAACTTTTCTGGTTGCTGGTCACCCTAGCATATATAAAGCACCTCACTGCTCACTAGTTCACAGGACTCTGCTGGACAGGATGGTGGCATTCAAATTCACCATCCTACCTAGTGATTGGTTCCTCAGACAGGCCTGATTTAGGTGTTCATTGAAGTTGAATATTTATTTTTCATTTCTACCATTACTCATACTTGCCTTCCTGAGACATCTCATTTTGAGGCTAAAAAACCTAAGGTTCAGACCATGTCTTTGGAGATGACTGCAACCAAAGTACGGATAGTAACTATGAGTGAGATTTTCAGTGGCCTTCATCACTGAAGGCCATGCACCCTCAGCAAGTTTGCCAATGGCACCATGCTGTGTGGAGCAGCTGACACACTGGAGGGAAGGGATGCCACACAGAGGGACCTGGACAGGCTTGAGAGGTGGGCCTGTGCCAACCTCATGAAGTTCAACCAGACCAAGTGCAAGGTCCTGCACCTGGGTCAAGGCAATCCCAAGCCCAAATACAGGGTGGGCGGAGAATGGCTTGAGAGCAGCCCTGAGGAGAAGGACTTGGGGGTGCTGGTGGGTGAGAAGCTCAACATGAGCAGGCAATGTGCGCTTGCAGCCCAGAAAGCCAACCACATCCTGGGCTGCATCAAAAGAAGCGTGGCCAGCAGGGCGAGGGAGGCTGGAAAAGCTAAAAGGTAGTTGGAAAGCTAAACGCTTCAAGCCACAAACTTTGAACACAAAACTTTCATCAAAATCCATCTGTCTCCCTCTGAAAATTTCCAAGTATCTTGAAATTGAAAACTAAAATGTTTTTCAATAAGCGTAACAAAGATTCCTCTCCTATAAAGGACAGTTAGGGAAGAAAATGAAGGCAGGACTTCAAAGAAACAGATCTTATTAGGATGTCTTTTTGAACTACAACAATTTTAGGACCATCTGCAATTCATTAAAATTTTGTCAGCTTACTCAAGAAGCCAGTAATTAACCCTAACTGCTACTGTGAAACTTTCTGGAATGAGCTTTTGTAGATATCTTCCAGCTGGAACCAAAGTTCAACAAATAAAGTAAGCTTTTGCAAACTTTCACAGAGACAATGCAGATGCAGAGCATTGTGCAGAAAACAGAAATGACACAGCTTTGACTTCTGCCCTCCCCGATTCTGGGCTGGCTACGCATACAACCACCATCAGACTGCAATAAATGAAAACACATACCAGTAATAAAAAAGGGCTCAAACAGTTGCAGAGATTCCCCTGACCTGCAGAGAAATTTAGGTGTGCTCAACATTTGTTACTTCTTCTACAACAAGCTTATAAGCCCTTAAAATTGGGGTCATGTTGTTTTGTAAGTTATTCTGGCTTCCATCTGTACCTGCAGTTCAGTTCAAAGAAGCAGCACCAAAGCACCAGGTCAAAGTTCTTCCTTTATGTATTTATATTTGGTGTGGATGAAAACATATCTCCCTCTATGCCCATGTTAATGATGTACTTTGTTATTTCCAGATATAAAACTCTACAAGAATTTCTGCCTATCAAACCATGCAATTACTGATATGTACCAATTTTGATTAGTATGGAAAAAGCTGATTTGGAGATGTCTAAATTGGAAATGTTTTATCTGGTAGTGGAGACCATATCACTAAATATCTTTGAAAGAATCTGCATTTCTGGAGATGGCACTTGTTCTTAATTAGCCTGTAAACACATCCCATTCTGTACTTATTTGTATGACGTACCATCATGAGACTGAGTTAAAGTATGGTGTTTCTAATACAGACAGGTTCTGTAGAACAATTAATAGCTAGGAAAAAGTATTCATCAAACAGCAATGTCCAGACTTTTCAGAGCTAACAAATGGCTTTGAAATGTTTAGAAACGATCAAAAGAAGAGATAAATGTTGACCATTCCAAGGAGAGAATATGAAGTCTGTGATAGCAACAGATGAGGAAGCCTCCTGTTCTCCTTTCTGTGGGCTCCTGGCAAGAGAGGTACACATCTCTGCCCACTCGTTGGTGACTCTACCTTGTGTCTTCCAAGGCAGTAATGAAGCCAGGGCAGGAAAATACTGCCACATACAAAATGCATCATCATTTTGTACCTTGAGAAAGGTGGGTGTTCTGTTTTGACTGAAGTCAATAAGAAACTTGTAAAACAGTTGAGAGACTCAGCAGAAAAAGTCAATTACCAATATTGTTGCTTCAAGGGTTACTGCATTTTATTCTGCTGTTAAAATACAGTAAGACAGAACGAGTAGGCTTGGACTTGTCACAGTTTTGTGCCCTTTTTACAGCGCAACATTCCCTCAGGCATTCTTCTCAAGAAGCCACTTTTTAGGCTACATCTCTCTCTAACATATGTTCAAACACGACTGAAAAACATTTCTAATTTACAGCAATTAATTAACCACTACTAACTAACATGATAAACCAAATCTAAAATTGTAAGTACTGGCATGTTCTCCACTATGAGCGCAAGTGCTGGCAAAGCTGCGTCTGCCCTGCTTCATCCAAAGACAGCCGTTCAGAGACAGAAAGGTGCTAAGGCGTAGCTCCAATCATAATAATGGGAGCTAATTAACAGGATATTTTGGAAAATCTTTTGGAAAACCTCGGCGGGCAGACCAGTGACAGCATCTCCCTGTGTCCTGCCAGATGGTGCACAGCCTTCCCCTCCAGAAGACTGGCTGTGCTGCACATGCTGGTCCAACCTAGATCTTGTGGCCACGGGATTGTGAGCTCCGCGTTGTGATCAGATAAGAAAAAGTTTAAAATTCTCCATTTCTTTTCTGTGTCCTCTTTGCCTTTTTATTAAAGTGAATTAGTTAGAGGGAAATTGTGCATGGATGTTAGGGGAATTCCCAGATGGAGACAGTATGCCTCAGTTCCAGTAAATGGAAAACTGAAAATGCCTGATGCAGGAAAAACATATTCCAGAATAAACAGAAGATAACATTTGTAACTGGAGAGTTGAGCTGACCTTTTTGTACTTAGGGAAGGTTCTCAGCTGGTGAAAATAATAAAATGCAACAGCAATTTTGATGAAGGAAGGCAAACTTATTTTACCTGGGGAAACAGGCTTTATCTTCAATAAACATAGAACTTGCATTTGTCCTCTTCATTCACTGCAAAGCATTTTTTTCTTACAGTCTGTGTCTCATGTCTGAATAGTAAAGGCAAACCCCACAATTCCATAACAGGGTAAAGAGAGCTGTACAAGTGATCATTTTTTCTACTTTAAAGTGAGCGTATATTTTTATTTCTAGAGAAGTGACAGAGTGACCAGGGAAAGCACTCATTTGCAGTAGGCCCAGAGCAAGATAAATGTAAATTCTTTAGGATGCCTGAAGTGAGATATGAGATAAAGTAGATAAATAAAAAATAATGTATTAGGCTTATTTTGCTGTTTTCAGATTAAACATGAGTGCCCCAGTTTTCTCCAATGTTTTCTTCTCTGACCTTCCACTTTGCTGCAGACATGTATTTTTTCCCCTGAATGTTAGATCTAAAGTAAGACTTGGAGGGTATGAACAATAAATATTTGTGAGAAGTAAATATGTATTGCTGAAACAAAATCAGACACCATATATTTACCTAATGCACATTTTGTGCACTTGGACACTTCTAATCGCAACATATGTGAAAAATTTGAAAATGCACTGTACCATGTACATGCTCTACCAGTGCTTTTCACACTAGCAGGCACCAAACCTGGATGGGTCTTGTAAAACTGAATTACCCGCTTACCTTTGGAGACAGAAGGCACTCTAAGGCATGTTTGTGCATTTCTCCAGCTACCCAGAAGTCTTCTGGGAGGAGAACAACATCAAGTCGTGTTCTACAGAATGGTTGCTGAGAAGTTAAATCATCCACATACATTTACTAAAGACAAAATCATTCACATATGCACTTGAAGCATAGCTGAGTAATACATGGAGGGAATGTGATGGCAGAGATATACCCAGGTATGCATGTAATTCCACGCAAAAAGTGAGAAAATTGAAAGTAAGACAGCCAACTGTTTGAATCTAACTTTAAATTTAAGACAGCTTCCTTTCCTGAGCTTCTGGCAAAAACTTTTACTTCAATATTTCTGCAGGAGAGGTGGTTTTTTTCCAACCAGTTGAAATTATATTTCTTTTCCAAAGAGTATGCCCCGCGTGGACATGTTCCTGTGCAACCTGCTCTAGGTGAACCTGCTCTGGGAGGGGGTTGTACTAAATCTCCAGAGGTCTCTTCCAACCCCTGTGATTCTGTGATTCTGTATCATTCATACCAGGACACTTTGAGGTATAAAAGAATTGACATTGTTAGTTAAGTTTAGACACTCAGCTTACAAGTTAGCAAATTTCAGACATAATGTCTGGGCTTAGATCTAGGCTGTATCTCGCTATGAATCAGGCAAGTTTTTGATATATTTTTTTAGTAAAAAAAACGAAATAAAACATTGCTAGTACTGCTAGGTGTGTACCATCCATGTGTATGTGCCTGCACAGAGATATCACTGATGTCATCTACGTGAACTTGTCTAAAGCATTTGACACTGTACTGCACAACATCCTTGTCACTACTTTGAGGAGACATGGATTTGACAGATGGACCACTCGGTGGGTAAGGAATTGGCTGGATGGCTGCACTCAAGGAGCTGTGGTCAACAACTNAGAGTTGGGGTTGTTCAGCCTGGAGAAGAGAAGGCTCCAGGGAGCTGCTTATAGCAGCCTTCCAGTACCTAAAGGGGGCCTACAGGAGAGATGGGGAGGGACTCTTTATGAGGGAGTGTAGTGATAGGATAAGGGGTAACGGTTTTAAACTGAAAGAGGGTAGACGTAGATTAGACATTAGGAAGAAATTCTTTACTGTGAGGGTGGTGAGACACTGGAACAGGTTGCCCAGAGAAATTGTGAATGCTCCATCCCTGGAAAGGGGTTTGGAACTAGATGATCTTTAAGGTCCCTTGCAACCCAAACCATTCTATGATTCTATGATTTTATATATATACATATATGCAAATGTGACTGGCTGACATTCACTTATCTTTTGTTGAGTAATAATCTTTTGGGTTTAATGTGCTTCAGAATAATACTGAAAAAATCAGTGTCTTACATTATCCTGGGGATGGGCAGATGTTTAAAATGCAGGCCTATCAGCACAAGGCGAGTTTGCAATGTAGAGACCATACCATTTATTTAGCCAACTACTATAATGGGAAAAGCAGATAACATTTGAACGCAGAATTCGTGAAGGTCTGACCTTTTTTTCCAAGCATAAAATTGGTCAAATGTGTTTGTCTGAGAACATGACAGCCAGGGAGATGAGAGGTACAGTCATGTCTTAATACTTTATAAGGCCTCTTATAAAGTCACAGCATCACAGAAATATGGCTGGGAGGAATCTCAGAAGATCATCCAGCCTATTAGCCTCGCCACTGCAAAATCTGCTACACCTAAGCCATTTCAGAGAAATATTTGCCCACTCTCTTCTCAAAAACTCCAGAACCATCTGAAGAAAAATTAAGTCCAGTGCTTTGCAGTGAACTGGTACAAAAATATTTCTAATGACTAACTAAAATATTTTCTGCTGCAATGTAAAGGGAACATGGTTAGAAGCTGGACCTTTCCACCTGGAATGTGATGCAAACTACAATTCCAGACTGTGGTGGCTCAAATGCTTTTTGTGCATCTCCAGTGGAAATTTTCTATGCTTGTGTGTGCATACATTTGTGCATGAATAATGCAACAAAGGTTTAAGACAGCAATATCAAACAAAACAAGATCAATATAGGTTCTTTTTTAACCAAATAATATCAGAAAGACAAGAATATTTAGTTGTTATACAACTGAGAAGAAAATGGCCATCACCTTTTAAAGGAACTTGTGGCTTTCTCCTGTGCACCCCTTCTGGTACTCAGCCCATATTGCCACGCAACCACCTCTGCAACCTTGAGGCCAGGCAGTGAAATCCCCTCTGACAGTTACTGCTTTGGTGCAACAATGCACTACAACCCTGTAATGTATCTAAATATAAGCATTAAAAAAAAAAAAAAAAAGGAAATGTTAAAATTCTGAATTACACTGTTGCATTGTGTAACAGGTGTGTCCCAAGCCTGTAGCTACCTCTGCTGTACAGAACCTATTCACACCATCATAAATAGAAAGGATGACTGACTATGAAAAATTCTAATTCAGTATTGAGAAAAACACCTGGAGACTTTCTTTAGAGTGAGTCTGAAGAATTGATTTTTTATTATTAAACTCTGGGATTGATTTCAGTGTGCTATGTGTGAGGTCATATTTTGTGCTGGTTTTTATGGAAGAGTCTGAATGCATGGAAAGAGTATGTAGTTGTGGTAAAGGGGCTCTTCCCTTCCCATAAAGGACTAGCTATATGAAGCAACAGTATCAGATGTATTTTATACACATTGTAGAAGCTTTGTTATACAAAGAGTTTTTATAATTTTTTGATCATTTCCACTATATTTTAACAAGAAATTTTGTAACTTAGTGACAGCTGTTTAAGTTTCTTCTACCCATTTTCATTTTAAACAAATAGAAAGCCTTTTGTATTATAATCATTAGTTTCTTAGCAGGATGCAACAGCCTTTTTCATAAACATTTCTGTTTGCTCATATTTTCTGTTATTATCATAGAGATTTAAGAACTGTGCAGAATATATTGTTTTCAATTTATTAACCTAATTTACTGTTACTGTTTAGAGAGTTTCTACCAACTTGTTTATAAGAAAAGTTTTAGTTGAACTATACTGCCATCTTGTGGTGACCAATGTTTATGGTTCAAATTCACACATTAAAGTTTTCAAACTGAAGAATCTCGATACTATACAAATAAAGTTGTTTCTTGTAGCTGCTTGGTAAGAGATATTCAGTGTAGTTTCTTCCCCACTAATTCCAACCGAGCTGTCTACCTCTGCAAATCAAGATGATATCCAGAAGCAAAGACATCCAAACCGACGCTCATGAAAACATTGCCCTTTAATTCCTCAGTTCTTCTGCGGCCTTCCTGAGACATTGTTACCTAGGTCAAAGTGATCAATATCCAAGAGGATACTGAAAGGCATTTCTTTGATCTAAGAGATCACATTTAGAAAGAAAGACTTCACTTTGCCTGCACCTTTGAAGATAATTGGTTCCAAGCACCAGCTACCTTCCAGTAGTATGTAAAGCTTGAATCTTCACTATTCCTGTCCCTTGAAGTCACCCCACTTGTGCAAAGGGTGATACACATGTGCACAAATAAGTAATGACACTAGGCAGAATCACTTGGCTATCAGTCTTGCATTTGCCACACACAAGTTGTTCCAGCAGTGTTCAAGTTCTATAGAAGCAGTACAACTACTCTTACGTTTTTGAGCAAATCCCACCATGGTCACATCAGGGAGTCTTTGGCTGTACTGCACCCTGGTGACAGTGTGACATAGTAGCATGACACCAAACCTGGGTAAAACAAATGCCACTGAAGTTATTTGGTGCTCATATCCACCTTCCTGTCTACTTCCCAGCCAGCCCTGGTTTTGTTCTCCCTGTCCCTGAGCTGGACTTATCTGTAAGGCTGCCCTGATTCAGCTGTGGGAGGGCCTGGATTCTCCTCTTCCCCAGCAAAATGCCAGGGCATAGCAAGGAGGCCCTATGGGCCTTGGATGGGATCAGCTTGAGGAAGAGGGGCTTACACCCCTGACGGATGGAAGAAAAAATGGATAAGCATACCCAGTGTTGCATTTTACTTCAGTTTTTCAACTTCAACCATATCAGACAGGCCCGAGAACATGGTGCTAGGGGATACAGAAAGGCACCCACCTCCACAGATCTAGATGTTTGCTGGCATGACAAAGTTTCTCCCATCACTGGACCAGGCTGGACCAAAAGTGCTGTGCGGAAGCTGCAATGGGACACCGGCTGCAGTGACAGACTGCTGTTCCCTGCAGCAAAAAGACAGCCCTGAAATCCAGACACGTCACCTTCTGAATTTTGGACTACCTCCTATGCATGAAAGAAGAAGGGTGAATTAGCCAGTGCTGAATTTAGGCTGGTGCCATTCAGCAGCTGCCAGTCCATCAGTCTGTGGGTTTTGAGCAGGCTGGAGTTCACTATGGGTGGTGAACTCTGTCCTCATCTGCAATCTGCATGGGGACTAAGAGCTTCTGGGATGGTACTGGGTCAGCCACAGCTCTGACGATTCTCTACCCTAGAATGTTCCTGAATACTAAAGATAACCGCATGATGCTACCAAAAACCTTTCTTTCCTAACAGGTTTGAAGACATGTAAATGAAAAAGATTATTTTTATCCCACAAAGGACAAGAATAATTCCTCTGGCAGCATATCCTTGTAGGCAGCCAAACCAACATACTTCCTTTGGAGGCTGTTGCCATGGCATCTGTCCAATGTCTTCACAGCATCTTCCAGATTTCTGAGATCTAATGAGAATAGAAGAGGAAAGGAGGCACTAGTTAAAAGACAGACAGCAAGGTTTCTGGGACAAATGTGACTCCAGTCCAGCCTGTAGGATGTATTCATACTGTTTGAGTTAATTGGGATATTTTTTTTCTGTATGGCATTTCATCCATAGGACATTGAGTTTTCTCTTTTGATTTTTGGCAAGGAAGACAGAATTGCTATAAAAATATTTTCATAAAGTCAGTCAGGGCAAAATTTTTTTTACGTAATTTCACCCATGTATGTGCTTAGCCTAAGGGGGCTGTCTAAAGTCCTGTTAGAATTAATGGAAGGAGAGGGGTTCCTCTCAAGGATGATTTTTTCAGCCTACTTTAGACACCTAATTTAAGATGGGATCATTTACCCTTTGGAACCATTTATGTCTCTCCTTTAACTACAGCAGGACCATGGATGGACTAAATGCCTGGATTTCCAGGTGAGGTAAAATGAATACAAGCAAACACCTCTGCCTTGGGTGTTATTCCGGTGATAGAAATTGCCAGCTGTGTGAGCCGATGCCGGCAGGACACAGGAACAACCACAAAACCATGGATGAAAGGCAAAGAACAAATTTAATCTCGATACCTCATGGACCGGGGAATCTCTGAAGCAACACCCAGGTAGAGGCACGCAAGCAGGGGACGCGGGCACCGCGGAGTGAGAGAAAGTCCTTGTCAGCAAGAGCGGGGGACTCCCTGTTCTCACTGGTATTTAAAGGGTTCAACCAGGCATAGTTTTCCCACTGTGCTTTAATCTTCTTCAACAACAACCCAGGATTCTCAAGCAGCTAGATAAGGTGTCCCAGAGTCCATCGCAGACATCTAAGTGCAAGTGTTTTACTTGCAAGCACCCGAGAGTGAATAACAATTAGTGTGATATATGTGTTTCCCAGTACCCCAGGTGCAAGTCACTTGAGCGTATTTACAATCCTCCTTGCCGATCTTCCATTGCTTTCCCACACCAATCAAAGTGAAAGAGCTGAACAGCCTGGGCCACACCTTTGTATCTAGAAACAATGCAGCTAAAGTCAAAAGGGCTTTTTGCCCCATCAGGCAACCTTGGCAGCAGTCAAAAGCCTCCCAGCACATAAATTAGCACCAAAGGAATTAAGTGAGAGGCCATGCTCATGAAACAAGTGAGAAAAAATTAACAGTGAGACAACCAAGCAAGGCTGGTTTGTCCAGGAGTGAAAATGCAGCAGTTGGACACAGCTTCACTGCTTTGGGGATTGTGCCAGGGGATGATGCCTTTTTCTGGACAGTAAGCTCCATGTTACAGGGGTTTAATGTCCACACGTGCATCGTGGGGGGGTTCCTGGGTTCCTCACAGTTTGCTGGCTTGTGTAAGGCCCAGGCAGCTGTATTTTGGAATAACTGTATTTTTAGTCAGTAAACCAGAAGCAGGAGGACTGAGATCTACCTGCCAAATGAATACATACTTTTATCTAGAGCTGCTAGACAAGGTTATATAATTCTACAGTGAGGGGTAAATAAACTGACTTTATCATCAATTTCTGACTTGAGACGACAAGGTGTTGAAGTGGTGAAAAGATAAATATGAATTTCTTCAATCTGTCTCTGTACGTGTTACTTCCCCTGAATTACCTCTTCTGTGATAAAAGTAGATTGCTGGTCTACAGAAGATGTGTGGTATGCTGGCAGGTGGGATGGAGCATCTGAATAAAAACAGATTTTGTGTTAACAATGTCCATTGCCATACTTGTGAATGCAGGCCGACTGCCACATGGCAGGGGACACCAGACAAGCACAAAACGCAGGAGGGGCTACCTGTTTTTTAAGGCTGCTCACTTTGAAAGCATGTATTACAGCCAAGAGTACCCAGACCCTGAATTTCAATCACTAAAATCGCGTCCAGTAAACGTGTGAGTAGGGCCAGGAACTTACCCCGCAGCCTGAGGCGGAGCTGCGGGAACCTCTGGAGAGCAGCACTGGAGTTGAAAACGGCGTGCCAGCGTGGCAGCTTCGGCGCACCAACGCTGCCTTTACCAGGCAGAGGTGTATTTACCCACAGACGCCCCCCAGCCGCTGCTGCCCGGCGCAGGCAGCCGCACCCGGCCTAGGGCACACCGCGACACCACACGCACCGCTGCCGGGCCGGTGCCGCCGGCGACAACCCGGATTTCGGGCAGGGCCCGGGCCCCCGAGGATCTCACCAGGGGGGTCTAGTCTGTCCCAGCCGGCCGGGCCCGGCGACGAGCTGCCACCTGCCGGCGGGACTACCGGCCACTACCAGGCCGCAGCCGCGCGGGGCGGGCCCGGAAACGGCCGCTGCGCCCCCGGAAGTGCTCTCGGGGGCATAGCGGAAGCGGGGCGGGGCACGCCCTCTTTGGTGCTGGCTNTCTGGCGGCGGCAGGCGCCGCTGCCGGCCTAGGGGTGGGGAGCAGGGCTTCTTGACTCGGGCGGGGCTGTCGCGGCGGGGTGCGCGGCCGTGCTGCCGACCGGGCTTCTCCGAGGTTTTCTCCGGAGTCCCCTCCATGCTTGCGACAGGCCGGGCCGGGCAGGTGCTTTCCCTGTGGCCGAGGCGACCGTGCGGATCGCGTAGCAAGAGGGGTCACGGTCGCCGGAGCGTCCTGTGGTGAGTGGGGCTGGTCGGCGTGAAGGAAATCGTCTTCAGGAAAGACCGGCTCACTGTTGCCGGTGATGGGTGCCGGGGACAGGAGGCGGGAGCTGGAAATAGCTGCGCGTTGGCTTCGTTTTATTCCAGTGCAGGGCGGCTGTGTGCGCATTCCGTAAGGAACGGTAACCAGGAAGAACGGCATAAGGAAATGATTTCTAGAAATGGAGGCTGCCTGTAGGCGAAACTCGGTGTTTCAGAGTGCCTCTGACAGCAAATCCTTTAAGGATTTGTGCATGCTTTTTAGAGGAGCTTGTTCTTTTAGTTACGTGACTTCCCGGTGCCAGTGATATTTCGAACATGCCGTGTTTTGAAATGCTTTTCAGACGAAGGGGACATCGTCATTTGGTAAGCGGCGAAATAAGACACACACCTTGTGTCGTCGATGTGGGTCCAAGGCATACCACCTGCAGAAATCTACCTGTGGGAAATGTGGTTACCCTGCTAAGCGTAAGAGAAAGTGTAAGTAACAAATTTCTAACTGACACGAGTTTAGACACTGTGTTTCTTTGTCTTCAGTAGTGTGACTTTTTTCCAACCAAGGAGGAATACTGTGTCACCTTGCAGTGTTTGGAGCTTTTTTCAGCTTATTGTTGATGTAACTATATTTTAGCTAACAGCTAATGTCCAGTATGACTATGTAGAAATTGATTTAATTTATAATATTTTTTTTTTTGCTTTTGTCAGATTGAATAATTGTGCTGCACAAATGTAATGTGCAACTTAATTATTTGATGCAGATGAGTAATAATAACTTCTATGTTTTAGATAACTGGAGTGCAAAGGCTAAAAGACGCAACACCACCGGTACTGGTCGCATGAGGCACCTGAAAAAGGTCTACCGTAGATTCAGGTATAACATTTTATTACAAACGATTCAGGTATAACATTTTATTACAGACTAGTGTGGTGTGAAATCCTGCATAGATAGCACATAATTATAAAATTCATCATTCAAAGTTAGTATTTTTATTTATTTCATAGAATGGTTTGGGTTGGAAGGATCCTTAAAGAACATCTAGTTCAAATTCACTGCAATAGGCAGGAACACCTCCCACTAGACCAGGTTGTTCAAAGCCCCATTCAGCCTGGCCTTGAACACTTCCAGGGATGGGGCGTCCACAGCTTCTCTGAGCAGCCTGTTCCAGTGCCTCATGACCCTCACAGTAAACAATTTTGTCCTGATATCTACTCTAGGTCTACCCTCTTTCAGTTCAAAAACGTTAGCTCTCATCCTGTCACTACGCTCCCTCATAAAGAGTCCCTCCCCATCTCTCCTGTAGGCCCCCTTTAGGTACTGGAAGGCTGCTATAAGCAGCTCCCTGGAGCCTTCTCTTCTCCAGGCTGAACAACCCCAACTCTTTCAGCCTGTCTTCATAGGGGAGGTGCTCCAGCCCTCTGATCATCTTGGTGGCCCTCCTCTGGACCTGCTCCAACAGGTCCATGTCCTCTTATGTTGGGGGCTCCAGAGCTGGACGCAGTACTCCAGGTGGGGTCTCACCAGAGTGGAGTAGAGGGGCAGAATCACCTCCCTCGCCCTGCTGGCCACGCTTCTTTTCATGCAGCCCAGTAGACACACTTAGTACACTTAATGTCATATGCTTATATAATGGAGATAAATGGTGCCTTATATAATTGGCTACATATTCCTTTGAAGATAAAAAACCTCATTCACTGTTTATACATAGGGTGTATAACAAGCTCTGATGTTTCTATTATGTGTAGATAATACAGAACACAGAGGTTATTGTAATAAAACGCCCACATTTAAAAATATATGTTTTGTGTAGTATTGGCTCTATTTGTGAGTCAGTTAAATTGCTGGTTGAACTGAAGTGTGGGTTTTTGTAAGGCAAGTTTTGAAATGCATTCCAATCCCCTTTTGTCCAAAAGAAAAGAAAAAGTTTTAAGACTGGAATAACTTCAGTAGTAACTTTCTTACTTGGAGCCCAGTTAACAGTAAGTAGCTGTAACGTCAGGTTCTGAGTTACAGGTTTCTAAAACTTATTACAGAGCTTTGAGTTGTACTTATGAGGTAATGGTGGTGATATTGCACTGTTAAACTCATTAAGAATTTCTTTTGTATGACCTTCAAGTTCTAAAATTAAGCTCTGTACCTTCTTGCCTAATACTCAAGAAAGCTGGATGAAAAATACCAAGGAATTAATGAGTCTTATTGTAAAAACGCAGTTTGGATTTAATAGTGCAAAGTTGGAGTCTTTTAATTCCGAGGCCTGGGTGTAGTTGAGGCATCTGTTCATCTCTTTGTTTTGGTGAGCGCAGTCTTTCCCAACAGCAGCCAGAAGATACATTGCAGTGTGCAGCTGTAGCCTGCTTTCCACTGGGTGTTGCTGAAGTAGAAATGTCATATCCAAAAGCGAGTTTGGGATGACTTTTCTTGTCACACCTGTCTTAATTTCTGGTTGGAGGCATAGAGGATTTCTGTAAGAAATTGACTTGCACTTCAAACATGAAATCTTTTGCCAGGTTGCTTAGTGGGAACATATAAAGTAAGGTGTGCCTTGAGCAGGCGTGCTGTATCTGATGGAGTCTTGCAGTGTTCACTCAGTTACTGAAATCTTCTGTTTGAAGTAGGCAAATTTACTTCCATCAGAAGAGAGCGAAAACCATGCTGCTTATTCCAGACTTGTTAGTAAGGTGTTTATTAAAAATGTCTGAACATACGAACTGTATAGTGATTTCAGTGCGTTACTGGGATAAGCTGAAAAAAGCTGGTGCACTTGATCTGAAACGTTACTTGGCAGAAAATAACCTGGAGCAGGAATCATCCTTTCAAAAAGTGGTAACCATATTTCTACTTGTAGGAATGGATTCCGTGAGGGAACTACACCGAAGCCCAAGAGAGCAGCCGTTGCAGCCTCCAGTTCATCATAAAGACTCATCTGTTTGTTAAAATAAATGGTCTTATGCAGAAAATCTGTCACCTTTTATACATGTTTTACTTCAGTGAAATGCAGGATTCCTGAAAATTTACACACACAGTTCCTTGGTGGTGTGCATTGAAGCGATTCATTAAAAACTTTGACTTTTCATTTGATAGCACCTCTGCCTTGAAAAGGACCTTTGTCTCTGTGCTGAACTTGAAAAGAGGCTTGTGTGTGTTACTCAAAAGAGCTCACCTGGAAGAGCAATGCAATATTGGCACTGTGGACTTGCCTTGCTTGCCTCTGAGTTTCATTGTGCCCTAGCATGGAGAATCAGAATTTATCTCAAAGGTAGTAACTTCCATAATGGCTCTACGTGCTGTTCTGGGAGGCAATAGTTAAGAGGGATTTCCAGCTGTAGCCGTTTTTCACTGCTGTGTGGCTCTGAAAGGCCTGCAGAAATATTGCTTGTTCAGTGGGTCATGGCTTCTTGGGCAAAAAGAAACTCCCAGGTCTGGAGCACTCATACTGCCAGAGACGAAGGGTTTGGAGATGTGCTGTGAGTGGGACAGAAGCTGCCCAAGCAGTCTGGGCAATTGTTGCCATACACAGTCTCTAACATGTTTGGTTTTTGTATACTTCAGACTGATGCATATGGCACAGTTAGATGGTATAGTCTAAATTACATCAGAAAGTGTTACATTTCATATTGTTCAGTGTAGCAAGTCTCACTTCTGGACAAGAGTGTATCAGATGAAGGTTTTTCAAAGGAAGAAAGGTGTTCAGGTGACTGCAGTGGTGGAAGATGGATCAGCTTTGGCATGTATAGCTGTAAAAGTGCAATGGCATGCCAGAGTTGAAAAAAGGATCCTTGTCAGCTGGACTTGAGGTCAGAGCTTTTTCTCAGTCTCAAACTTGTAAACAGGAATTCTGCTTATTGTCATGAGGCAGTGTTTCATCTGTGTTGGTTCATATTGAAAGGTTGACAAGACATAACACAGCTGTTCAGTGCATAGTGAGCCATAACTATCAGGCAACTAACCTAAATTACCTCAAAGGTAATTGTATGTCCTGTAAAGGCATGCAATTAACAGTACCTGTTTTTTACATAGGTTGTGTGTGTGAACTGGCAAACCCAGTAGCACGAATGAGCTACACCTCGTCAGTGTGAGATTGTTGACTCCACAGCAGGACAAGCTGTTTCACACTTTCTGACCCCCATCTGTTTCTGCCATCCAGTGTGCTCGCATAAAGTGGTGCTAATTTCACTTTACCTATGAGTTAAGATCACCTTCTCTGTTGCTGTATTGTGAGGATAGCATGGAGACCATGGCAGTTACTTTTCCCCAATGATACAAGCAAGTAACACTGCATTATTGTGACCCCTGGAGACAGGAGAAGTGGTCCTAATGTGTCATGAGATACTCTAGAAGGAGAATGTTGGGGGAAGAGGGGTGTTAGTCACTTTTCCTGATGAATTTACCATGAAGTTTCATCTGTTGATGACAATGATTTGAAGACCTCTCATAAGTTACTTTCCTATACACAGCTGTAACTACTACGCTATGTTCTTAAGCATCCCTGCTTTATTAAAATTTGATTCAGAGCCGTAAATGAGAACCTTTGAGGTCTTGGTCTAAGATGACAAATATGGAAGCTTTTTTACTCAAAATATCAAATAACTCGATTAAGTGATGCGATTTGTCTTATTCCCCTCTTATAAACTCTCCCAACTCATGGGGCAGTTGGCATAGGCTGCATCCATAAAAACACATAGATAAGCGAGGTAAATTCCAACTTAAATAATTTTGAGGGGTATTTGATCGAGTTAACAGGTTAATGAACATGTTAAGGCAGCAGTCCTCAATACAGGATGTGGGCAAGTTGCCAAAAATCTGCAACTTGTTCATGGAAAAAAAGTCATATTTCTTGGCTAATGTTCTAGTGCTTTCCAGAGCATTGCTTTCTTAGCATTGTTACCTCCAGCGTGCCAGCAAACTGAGGACTATGCCTTCTACCCTCAAGCAGATCAATGCTCCTGCCCAACGTGGTGTCATCTACAAACTTATTGAGGGTGCGCTTGATCCCCTTGTCCAGATCGTTGACAAACATATTAAACAGAACCATCCCCAATACTGAGCCCTGGGGAAGATGGCTTGTGACCGGCTGCCGGCTGGATTTAACTCCATTCACCACAACCCTTTGTGCCTGCCCATCCAGCCAGTTTTTTACACAGCAAATAGATCTGTCCAAGCCATGAGCAGCCAGTTTCTCCAGGCGAATGCTGTGGGAAACGGTGTCAAAGGGTTTACTAAAGTCCAGGTAGACAACAGCCACGGCCTTTCCCTCATCCACTAAGCAGGTCACCTTGTCCTAGAAGGAGATCCCAGGGAGGGTCAAGTGCGGTTCCAATAGTCAGTCTCCTTCTCAGACCCTGCGATACTCCTCAATCTACTCACCTCCTCCCGGAGCTCTGGCAATAAATGGAGGGGTTCGTCCACGTGGGCTCACGTCCCACAGGTGTGCTCACTAGAGATGGACGGCACTGGCATGAGAGCAGGGTACAGCCTGCAGCCTGGCACATGGGTAGCAGCACCTTCCCATCAGAGCTCTGTCTGGGAGGCTGCATCCATTGTAGCGGGTGCAGAGTTTAGAGAGGAGATGGCCTTCCTGCTGGGTAGATGCCATTGCTCCCTGACAGAGTAGGCAGAGCTTCAGCGCCGTTCCTGCATGAACCACCCTGTGAACTGACACTCCGCATCCTGGCATTAGATGGTCAGCTGCCCACCGATTCTGCATGTCCCTTTAGCTTACAGCCAAAGATGCGTAAGACATTAAAGACCTCACTTAGTACTACACCACTCTTGCTTTTCTCAGAACAAAAGCCAAAAAAATATGAAAATTCGCAGGGCAGAAAATGGGGCTGCATTTCTTCACTTTTACAAATCTCAAGTGGGGCTGTACAGCAAGGGGAACTTCCACACTCTTGCAAATTCCACATGAAAAAGAAATCCGCTTGCATTTCAAAATGCAATCGTGATATTTGAAAAGTACTGGAAAATTATGTTTTTAGTAAAAGTATGTATGTGTCAGTCAAAATACTGCAATTTAGTTTCTGTTATAAACTATTATTTACAATATGCTCTAAGAGAAAATATGACAAGATGCCTGAAACAATATATTGAATTTTTATTTTCCTAGAATTTCCTTTGTTAAAACATCTTCCTACAGAATACTATAATCAAATATAGGAATAATCAAAAAAAAACAAACTTCCCTTTAGCTATGCTGTAAAACCCCAATAGTTCAAAGTTGAGCCTGTATGTAACCAGAAGTCCTACATCCACTGCAGTCAACAGAAGAGAAAAGTGCTTGTTGGTCTCCTGGAAGTCTGTAGCACTCTGTAGAGTTGGGCCTGGGATATCTGTTTCTTTTCCATAACACTTTCTCATGACCCTGTGAGCATACAGGACTGCTATAAAATAGGATTGCTTCCGAGCACTTGGCTGTAAGCATTGATTTTACTGACGCATTTGCACAAGAATGCGAAGGAAGAAGTATATTGAACACACAGAGCTAAAGAAATAGGATGAATGGCACATGTCTGCAGGTGTAAGTCAATACAATTCACGAATGCCAGGACAGAGGAACTGCTGCCTACCTTCAGTTCATCTCTGTAGGACTGAAATTTCTTGCTATAAATCCCGACACCTGTGCATGATAAAAGAATCAAACTAATTAAAAAAGTAATGGAAGCGTTGAAGTTGTGAAAGTCATATGGGCAATGAATGTTTCATGTAGGTAAGGAGGACTGATTCAGAGCAGCAAGTGCTAATAAACGCATTGTTAGCACACATTTTTACTAATGCATAATGAAAACCAATGCCCATGTGTGGCAGGAGCCACATTTTCCCTTAGAAGGTATTCAGAAATGCTGAAATCAGGGTTCACTCTACAATGTGAGAATTTCAGTAGCCTGAAATCGCAGCAGGAACTGTATTTCTTCTTGTAATTTCTGTTTACTGACAAATCAAACTCTCACTTGTAGTACGGAGATTCTTGCTTGGTGGATACAAACTGTCACTTGACACTCTCACTGCATAGAGAAAGCCCAGAAAACCTTTTGCAGTGGGTTGGTGGGTTGACCCTGGCTGGACACCAGGTGCCTGCCAAGGCCACTCTGTCACTTGCCCTCCTCAACTGGACAGGGGAGAGAAAATATCATGACAGGCTCATGGGTTGACATAAGAACAGGGAGATCACTCAGCAATTACCATCCCGGGCGAAAGCAGACTTGACTCGGGAAAATTAATTTGATTTACTGACAATAAAATCGGAGTAGAGTAATGAAAAATAAAACCAAATCTTAAAACACCTTTCCTCAACCCCTCCCTTCTTCCTGGGTTTAACTTTACTCTTGATTTCTCTACCTCCCCCCACACCCCCAAGCAGCACAGGGGGACAGGGAATGGGGGTATGATCAGTTCATTACATGTTCCTGCTGCTCCTTCCTCCTCAGGGGAGGACTCCTCACACTCCTCCCCTCCTCCAGTGTGGGGTCCCTCCCACAGGAGACAGTCCTCCACAAACTTCACCAACATGAGTCCTTCCCATGGGCTGCAGTTCTTTGTGAACTGCTGCAGCATGGGTCCCTTCCATGGCATGCAGTCCTTCAGGAACAGACTGCTCCAGCATGGCTCCCCTGTAGGGTCACAAGTCCTGCCAGCAAACCTGCTCCAGCACCGGCTCATCTCTCCATGGAGTCACAGTTCCTGACTTGAGCCAGCTCCAGCATGGGCTGTCTATGGGAGCCTCCTTCATGCATCCACCTTCTCCTGAATGAAGTCTTCCACAGGCTGCAGGTGGAAAGCTGCTCCACATGGACCTCCATGGGCTGCAGGGGCACAGCCTGCCTCGCCACCAGGCTGCAGGGGAATCTCTGCTCCAATACTTGGAGCACCTTCTCCCCCTCCTTCTTCACTGACCTTAGTGTCTGCAGAGTTGTTGCTCTCACACATTCTCACTACTTTCTCTGGCTGCTGTTGCGCAGCAGTTCTACCATGCCTCCCACCCGTTCTTAAATACATTATCACAGAGATGCTACCACCACCATCGCTGATGAGCTCAGCCTTGGCCAGTGGCGGGTTGGTCTTGGAGCCAGCTGGCATTGTCTCCATTGGACATAGGGGGAGCTTCTAGCAGCTTCTCACAGAACGCACCCCTGTAGCCTCCTCTCACCCACCCCACCGCCTGCTACCAAAACTTTGCCATGCAAACACAATGTGCCATTTTAAAATAGCTGTAATGATAGTGATATAACCCTCCATCCTTGTGATACCTATGGTGGATACTGGTATAGCCTAAATTCCCAATAAGCTTAGACTAAAAGTAGTTCCGAAGTCACAACAAAAAAACCAGGAAATTCAGGCTACCCTGTTAACTTGGGCCATCTGGAAGTGTGAGTGAAGGCTCAAAGAGGCCAGGGGAGATGCAGCAGATCACTTCCCAATGCTTTGCCTGGCACCTGCGGGGATGTGGAGCATCAGCCAACTCAGAGGTGGTGGTGACTGACGATGGTTCCAAACTGTTTCACTGAGTCTAGCGCAAGCCTTGAGCAGTAGTCGTGGAAGCTAAAACACCATCGAAAAGACAGCAGATGGCAGTGAAAAACCTGTTTGAGGACACTGCCGCACTACAGGAATGCCCTAGGACAGAGCAAGTGACTGCTGATTAATTATAGCTCTGCAAAAATCATGGAGAGGAACTTGTTGGGAAATTGATTTGGAAGTTTTCTTTTTGGTATCTTTTTTATCTCCTGATTTGGCTGGTAAAAGGCTGTCAGGATTTTCCTTAGTGTTTCAGGAAACTTCTTTTCAGCTATGAAAGAAACCCCAAATCTTTGGTCTCTAACATTACTAATACAGTACAGCAAGTGGATGCAAAGAGTGATTTACTAGTATTTCTACAAACATCGATAGGCTTGCAAGAACAAAAATTGTTACTAAATGACTTAAGCACCTAGATTTTTGAAACAACACAGCATAATAGCGAACTCCCGAGGCTGAGTATCCAGGTACTTTGGGTACATCTTTATACTTTCTAGACCAATAGATAATGATTACTGTGCTCTACCAGGCACTCTGAGCAAAGACAGGATCTCATGGTTTATACGTACCTGACTTCAAGCTTCACTTGTGCTCCCTTGCCCTTCCTCCTCAGAACTGGTGTATATGTTGAAGTTGTTTTCAGTGTTTCAAAATTACAGTGCCCTCACTTTTGCCTGCCTTGTGTCTGGACTGTAAGACTTCTGTCAAGAGATTATTGCTTTGCACTTTTTTTTTACACACACATAGAGAAAGAAAAAGAAACCCAGTCTTAAGAACCTGCAGTGTAACTGGAGTGAAATAAAGGACTTGGAGAAGGCATAGTTGTACCCACTGTGCAGGCAGGAAGAAGAATGCAGCATTTAAGAACTGAACCCACACAATTATTCAGGGTCTTCATCTCCATTCAGGAAAGTCAGCATCATCTTCTGTTGAAGTCTTGTGGTTATCATAAGGCCAAGTGCACAGAAGGAAACAGTGGCTGAAGAGAGGCTGAATCTAGACTCCCTTTCCCCCCGCTGTCTTGTATGGCAGCATCTTCTCCTTCAGAATACATAGTAGAGAGTGTGTTTAGCACAATGCATTCAGAGTTCATTACAGAGGGATCTTTCTCTTTTCTTGCTCAACTTGTTACAACCTGTGTTTGCCAGGTGGCATGGCTGTATTGCACCTCAGCATTTCCTTTTTACAAGGTTGAGAAGCTGTAGCGTGCTGCTAGCTCACCTTATTTCCAGGGAAAGAGAATGATTTTGATCTGAGCCCTTACAAAAAAGCAAAGACAAATCCCTTTGGTCTGTAAGCAAAACTTTCTCTTGTGGCAGTCCTCTGCAAATTATGCCCTTCTCAGACTGAATTTCCTATATAAGACCCATCCTACAGCTGGGATCACAGTGCACCTTGGACGCAGCAGAGAGTTTAAAAGACTACAAGAAGTAGCTGGTGCTGTTGGAAGATTCTGTTATTAGACCTGGGTAACTGGGCCTGTGAAACTAAATTACAACCTGCTGCTGGGCACAAAGGCAGCAGGCACCACGCAACACCTTGATGTGAGGCTACAGGGTCAGAGCTTGTTATTTTGGTCCATCTTCATACTATTGATGCAGGTAAGTGCAAGAGGCCAAGTTTTGGCTGTTAGGCAGATGGCTGAGGATCAAGACCTTTCATTCCTTGGAACTCTGTCAATTCCACATGGGATACACAGAAATCCAGAGTCTTAGAGCCCAAATGAGATGTAGAGAGGAAGAACTTAGATACATGAAGCAGAGGCACAGAAGAGCACCCAGTTCAGACTAATGTGATCTAAAAAGTAGATATAGCTAGGGTTCAATGCACTTTATGAAATACCAGAAGGGAAATAAAAAGAACAATTGCAATAAATAAGGAAAGTAAATTAGACTACTAACAACAGTTGGCTGGCACATGCAAAATTAAGTGATGGGGTAAGGGCAAAACTTACAGATGCTGGGACATACATGTATGAAGCCTGAAAAATAAGCTAGGGGGGCTGAAGCGGTTGCCTTAAAGTACAACCCTGGTACAATGGGAATCTCAGAGAGCCAGGGTCGTAGAATCATAGAATGTGTTGGGTTAGAAGGGACCTTCAGAGGTCATCTAGTCCAACCCCCCTGCAGTAAGCAGGGACATCTTCAACTAGATGAAGTTGCTCAGAGCCTCATCCAGCCCGGCCTTGAATGTCTCCAGGGATGGGGCCTCCACCACCTCTCTGGGCAACCTGTTCCAGTGTCTCACCACCCTCACTGTACAGAACTTCTCCCTAATGTCTAATCTAAACCTACCCTGCTCCAGTTTAAAACCATTGCCCCTCGTCCTATCGCTACATGCCCTTGCAAACAGCCCCTCCCCACCTTTCCTGTAGCCCCCCTTCAGGTACTGGAAGGCCGCTATAAGGTGTCCCTGAAGCCTTCTCTTCTCCAGGCTGAACAACCCCAACTCTCTCAGCCTGATCCTCAGGATATGGAGGATCAATAGGATTCAAAGTCACTTGGCTACCTGTTTCTCAGGAATGATGAGATAAGGTGTTCAGGGGGCAGCATGACTCTGCATGAAAGATTCTGAAAGTAGTAAGAGCATAAAAGCATTATGGAAAAGAAAAGGATCATAGAATTTGAGGGTGGAAATCACAGATCAAATATAAAAATGTATTTTTCATGCTGTACCACTGACGACCTTGGCAGAAATGACCAACACTAACATCCAACCCTTTAATATTCTTAGTAAAGCTGAGGACTTTTTTCTGTCATCTTCAATCCTTTATTTTCTCTCACTTGCTAATAATTAGACCTAGACTACTACTGAGAGCCTACTAGTCTCCTTGCTGTCTGTGAACTGCACAGCTTTTCCACTGCCAGGTCACAACGAGCCCCGCCCGCCATGTTGTTTTTAACTGCAGGCATTGGTTTTGAAAACAAAAGACAAGAATAAACTGTGGATTTCTTCCCAGAAAAGCCCTCCTGCACATTTGGAAAGGGTCTGCGCAGGTGAGAAGAGAAAGCCGCATGATGGCATTGCAATTTCTGTGGGCTGACATCCATTAGGACACGCTTGCTATGTCCCTGACCTCCAGTACTGCCTCCCTCTGCACTGCAAAGAGCATCCATGCTGGGGATCCACACAGAGCTCCCTGAAACACTTATAACACCCCCAGATCACACCAGGGTGGGGTGATTCCAGAGATCAACAGCTCCACTTAAACCAAAGAAAGCCTGAGGAGGTGGTTGGTGCAAGGCATTCCCACTGTTCACCATGGGAATCAAAGCAGAGAGGCTTGTGTGTCTGCTCCTCCGGAGACGTAAGCCTCGTCCCAATTCCTCTCACCACAGAGTAACAGGACTCACAGAGGGTGAACCCTGTCCCTTGAGTCCCATAGACCAGACACACGGCCCAGCAATTCCTATTACCAGTCTGCAGGCTCTGTACCAAATTTTCAAGGCTCCTGGGTGGTGCAATTCATGGGGCCCAGTTGGAGTCTGCAGGGCGATGGGGGCACACAGTGCCAAAGAGCCCCAGCCTCTCTGCCTACCCTCAGCCGTCAGAGCAGGCTTTGGCAGAAGGCGGAGCCTTTTCCCTCTCAAGCCTCAGTTGGGTCCGGGGGCTCCTGGGCAGGCTCTGCTGGCAGTGCTGTTCAGGCCAGGGCAGAAGATGGCCGCCTCGCCCAGTTCCCTTGCCAGCCCACAGGCAAGCGTCCTCCAGGCCGGCAGGCAGGGTCAGCCCTGCCGGCACCATTCCTCATCCCAACCCATGGCTGCAGCTTCTACAGCCTGGCCAGGCTTTTCCCCGGCAGCTCTCGGGCCGGTACAAGGCCCACCGCGGCTGCTGCCCTGGCCACAGCTCCAACGCCGTCTCCCCGCCTAGCACCGTCAGTGGCACCCAGACGTTTCGTCTCTCTCCAGCCCCTGCCATGCCTGGCCAGGACCCAGCTGAGACAGTGCCCAGAGAGGGACTGGCCTGTCCCCACACAGGCCGCGTCCTGCTCTCTCCCGAGCAGAGCGTGGCCCAGCAGGACATGGTGAGGGACGTGGCCGTGCCATCCTCCTTAACGCTTCTTTGGTGCCCTTTGGGAGGGCCCTCGATCAAATGCCGGGGCTTGGTGTCCCCACAGCCCATGCCAGGTGCCACTCGAGCCACAGGAGCCCATGGGCCTGCAACAACAGACAGCATCGGCAGACCCTCGGCACGCATTTCTTTTTAATGTTCGCCATTCTTCCTGCTCTCCACTGCTCTGCCCAGAGACGGTCTGCGATGGAGAGGGGGAAAGCAGGTGGCCATGGATGGCCTGGCTCCGTCGTCTCTGACCTTTCCCATGCAGCAGCAACCAAGAGCCACAAGCTGCCACTGCCCCAGAGAGAAAGCCAGATCCTTCTGCTTCTCGTTGGGTGCTCTGTGCCACCGGAGCCTCCATGCCTTGAGGCTACCCATGGGAAGAAGCATCCAAAAGACACAGGCAGGACCCAGGCTGCCTATGGCACCAGTGAACGCACCCTGGGAGACGTTTCTGTCGTGAAGACTGAGCTCTGGAGACCCTTGGAAGCTGACAATCGACCTGGCAATGCACTTTTTGGTGCCTGCCTCCCTTCTCCTGAGATGTTCTCCCACCTCCTACACTGAACAGTTTCAGGTTGGATGCTCAGATTCTGACAGCGATTGATTGTCTTGAAGAACAGTCACAAACAGCAGCACTAAAGCTACTGGGACAGTTTCAGACCTTCAGCACCTAAGCCTATCATAAGCCAACGGAAAACCAATATAATTGATAAATAATAACTGTTTCTTTATGTAAACCAAAACTGGTTGTGTCCTGAAGCACCTACTTGCATTCAGAATGGGGCTGTGGGACAGATTTACACCAAACAGATCATAGAATCACACAGCATCTCAAGTTGGAAAGGACTCATCAAGATCATCTAGTCCACTTCCCTGCTCCTCACAAGACCACCTAAAACTAAACCACATCACTAAGAGCATCGTGCAGACACTACTTGAACTCTGACAGGCTTGGCGCCATGACCACTTCCCTGGGGAAACTCTTCCAGGGACCGACCACCCTCTCAGTGAAGAACCTTTTCCTCATGTCCAACCTGAACTTCCTCTGGCACAGCTCCATTCCACCCCCTCGTGTCCTGTCGCTGGTCACCAGAGCTCTAGAGGAGGTCAGCACCTCCTGCTCCGCTGTCCCGCTGTGAGGAAGGTGCAAGCTGCCATGAGGGCATTCCTCGGCCTTCCCTTCTCCAAGCTGAACAAGTCGAGTGACCTCAGCCGCTCCTCATAAGTCTTGCCATCAAAGCCTTTCGCCATCTTGGTCACCCTCCTCTGGACACACTCAAACAGTTTGATGTCCCACATCCCTTTCCGTGGTGCTGCTCTCCAGCCTCTCATCCCCCAGATTGTACGTATAACTAGCATTACCCTGTCCCAGGTGCAGAATCCTGCCCTTGCTCTTGTTGAATTCCATACAGTTGGTGATTGCCCAGCTCTCCAGTCTATCCAGGTAGAATCACAGACTCATAGAACCACTTAGGTTGGAAAAGACCATTAAGACCATTGATTTTCACCACAGGAACCAAAGCAGAGAGGCTTGTGCCTCTGTGTTGTGGTTTTGGACAAATTGGCCAATGGCCGGCAACAGATGCTCTCCCCCGACCTCTCGCACACAGAGAGGAGGAGGAGAGATGGAGATTTATGCAGACCTCCTTCGCGGACCTGAGTCTCTCCCCATCTCCCGCCCCGATTCCTCTCCCCGCAGAGTAACAGGACCCACAGCGGGTGCACCCTGTCCCTTGAGTCCCATAGCCCAGACGCATGGCAGTGCCGTTGCTAGTACCAGCCTGCAGGCTCTGTACTGACATTGCAAGGCTTCTGGGGGAGCAGGTAGTAGGGTCCAGAGGACACGTGGGGAAACAGCGGGCGCAGCACCCCATCTGCATTGTTAGTAACCCTGAGACCGTTTCTGCAGTTTTCATGCTTTTATTTTCTTTTCTTTCATAATAATTAGATCTAGGGGGCCGGGATCTCTTTGGGAACCATCCTGAGTCCCAGTTGCCAGCCTGGCTGTGGTTTGGCTGGCCCCTGAGGCAGCCTCCCAGTGTCGCTGATGGCGGGCTGGCTTTTTGTGGGGCTGGGAGGGGTCCTCAGGCCTTCTGGCCCTCCTCTTTGGGGCTCGCCGGGGCCCCTGAGAGTTGCATTAGCTGCACCACTTGTGAGTGGAGGGCTAGGGCACAGCCTCCTCTGGGTTCTCCTGTAGCTCTTCTTGCTCCTCACGGGTGGGAACAGAGGCGTTGGCGGGGGTGCTGGCACCCCCATGAAGGGCTGGGCTCAGGGCAGGAGACCCCTCTTGGGAGGCAGCAGGGCTAAGAAGAGCCTCAGAGCTGCCCTCCTGCTCCTCAGCAGCACGGGCGTCCTCCAGGCCCAGCTGATGTCGGGCTTCCCCACTGCACTGGTGCACGATGGTCTCAATGAGCCGGTGGACAAAGATCCTCGTGCGCCTGCCCAGGGAGGCGCGCAGCAGCGGGATCAGAGCCTTCTCATCCAGGCCAAAGTAGCGCAGGCTGGACACGACGAGGTTCTGCACTGCTGCTGCTTCCTGGGCATCCTCCAACAGCTGCCCCAGCTCCTGCTGCAGCCAGGGCAGCAGGGGCTGGAGGACAGCAGGGTAGACGCGGAAGATGGATGCCCAAACATAGGCAGAGAAGCCGCCCAGTGGAGCCATGGGCAGCGGCCTCGCGGCTGGTGGCTGGGGTGCTGCACGCTGGTGGAGGCTCTGGGCAGCGAGATGTCCGGGAGCTCTTCCTGTCAGCCGGACGATGACTGATGGTGCTGCAGGTGGTAGGATGACGTGCTCCTCAAAGTCATTGTCCGTGCGCACCGAGTGCAAGATGGAACTCACCCTCCTCTTGCAGAGGGGGCACTCGGGCTTGCTCTCAGCCCACCGCACGATGCAGGGGTAGCAGAATTTGTGAAGGCATGGTAGTATGTAGCTGACCTCCTGCCAGCTGTCCAAGCATATTGGACAGCGGTCCTCCAGCTCCGTGGCCATGCTCTCCAGGTGCTGCAGTGGGCTGGGTGGAGCTGGGGATGTTGAGCCACTCCCTCTCTCTGGTGCTGCAGCAGCGGCTGTCACGCTAGACATGGAAGAGAGGCCACAGTTATTCGCCTGTCCAGGGAGGGATGGAGGAAATGTCCAGGCCCCTCAAGAAGGAAACCCTCCCAGCTCCCCAAGGTGAGGTTTGCCTGCAAAGCTCACCTCTGCTGCTGCGAGGGTGCCTCCTGGGTGCTCCGGCCGCCTGAACCTGGCAGGGCCGGGGAAAATCCTCCAATGGCTCTGGGGTCAGGCATGGAGGGTTGCAGTGAAGAACTCCCCAAGCACGGAGTCCCACAGGCTCTCCTCACAGCCCAGCACAGGTGGCCAGCCCTCTGGGCTCCCCTGCTTCCTCCCATGGCAGGTGACAGGCAGCACTTGGCTTGCTCTTGGGCATCTTGCCCTACCCAGAGCCGAATCCAAGTGCATGGCTGTCTCCAGCCCTCAGATGGGGGTGACCATTGCTGAAGGGGGACGTTTAGACTCGGCATTAGGAAGCATTTCTTTACAGAGACTGTAGTCAAAATGCTGAATACTCTTCCAAGAGAGGTGCTCCATGTCGCAAGCCTGTCAGTGTTTAAGAGGCTTTTGGACATTGACCTTAGAACATGCTTTAACTTTTGCTCAGCACTAACTTGTTCAGGCGGTTGGACTAAATAATCATTCTAGGTCTCTTCCAAGTGAAATATTCTATTCTATTCTATTCTATTCTATTCTATTCTATTCTATTCTATTCTATTCTATTCTATTCCATTCCATTCCATTCCATTCCATTCCATTCTTAATTACAATTGTAATTTCAAAGGTTCTCATTTTCATGTGCCCTTATTACCCAATAGGTACTTTTCTGAGCATCAGATTGGTCCACTGATTTCCCTGACTTCTCCTAATTGTATTTGAATTAGTGACTTAAGCTATGTGTCATCTCTATGGCTGACTGTATGGATGCTGCGTGAACAGGAATGCTAACGGGATGCCTTCTGTTCTGGGAGAGGACAGACATGACGGAGCCAGGCCACCCATGGCCGCCTGCTTTCCCCCTCTCCCAGGAAGAGCATGCTAAACTTTGAAATCTTAGCTAAGTGATATAAGGATTGATTGCACATATATAATCCTTTAGACATAAACTGCTGACTAAGTCTGGGACTAGGATTGGATCCAGCCGCCCCTAGGCTCCTCTCTGAGAAGGAGTTTAGAAAGCAAGGGGGACCTTTCTGAACCTCGTGACTCAACAGGAGGGTCTCCCTGACAGCTTGTCTGACCCTGGCCTCTATGCAGTGAATAATCAAGCGTACCCTGTCGTCGAATCTCATAAAACACTGTCGCATTCACTACTAACTTTGCTAAATCACTGTTTAATGTTAATAAATATTTCACTACTTGTCTCTTACGAGTGAAGTTATTCACTCCACAGCTACACCTGGCATAGGCGGCAGGATGTCAGGAGTTATCACTGATTATTTATGGAGGCATGGAGTGAACTGGAGCCACAAATTCTCAGAGGAATGGGCTTGTGATAACTGACACAATTGGGAAGCTGTTGAAGAGCACTTAAAAGCAATTAAGGGCCGCACAAAGTATGGAAAAGGTAAGGGAGTCATCTGCAAGATGTTAGGCACTTGTTTAGAAGCTGCGTACCAAGACAGGAAGAATAGAAATAGGAGAGAGTAGGACCTAGAAAAGGAAATAGAGAGCAGGAAGGCAACTGAGTCACTGCTGTCTTTAAAAATTGAACAGCTGCAAAAACAATTGCAGGAAGAAAAGGAGAAAAGGCAGAAACTGGGAGAAAAGGTCGAAATGATGCTTATACAGGCTCCCCACCCCCCTGACATTGTACAGATTAGGAAACTGATAGTATCCCCTGAAGCTTGGGATGGAAACATTTGGGGTGATCCCGATGACAGTGAGTCAGAAGAAGACATTCCTTTGTTTCCCACAAATCCTCCTGAATATGAAGCCAGACCCATTGTTAAAACAGAAATAACTGCAGAACCTCGGGGTGGTAATCCATGGCAGACTACGCGAACCAGCCCCTGGGATCCGTTACAACTGACAAATTTGCAAGAGAGGTATAGCAGAAACCCCGGTGAAATGGAAACTGAATACTTGTGGCAAGTATGCTTAAGTGGTGGCGACTGGATAGTGTCAAGTCAGGATGAAGCCAGTGGCTACTGGGGTCCAGGAGTTTTCTTAAATTTAGGACCCGACCAGATACATGCCATTCTATCACCAGCCAAGTAGCTTATTGGGTGTGAGGAATCGACACCATGGAGCGGGTAAACCCTCCATAATCCCCATTAAATCTCTAAGTGAGTTATCCACAGCCCTCACAAAAGCTGCTTGCATACAAGCCATGCACGAACGAGGACACCACGATGTCCCACTATCTGCTACAGTAGATTTTGCAGTGTTGAAACCACTGATCAGAGGAGCCCCAGCAATTCTTAAACCTCATCTAGTTGCAAAATGGGATGGGATTAGAAGAGATACTGAATTTAATACACAGGGCAATCGTCCTCCCAGGCAAATCCCTACATGGGCAGAATTAATGCACAACGTTGTTAACTACTGCCGTGAAATGGGCTGGGACAATGGTGCAGCAGTTGAAAAACAAAGCCAGAAATCCCAGGGAGGAGATCACAAAG